>CBVK0100580222.1:0-10232 GCA_900067695.1 Picea abies | reverse complement strand
AAGCATTTTCAGACTTTACTTGGCTAAATTAAAGTATATTGGAATATCACCCTATGTTTATAGCCAAAAAAAGATATATATCCTAACTCACAAGTATTAATTACAAGTGCTTAGGCTAGTATTTTATAAACAAAAAGCTTGCTGGAAATTCACTTTTATGTATTTTTCTGAAAATATCAGTTGCTAAAATAAATGTAAGAACAGAAGTAAAGACACAAAGATCATAATCAATATAGATGAGACATAAAGCAATCCTTTATTTCATTCCAATTCACCAAATAATCATTGTCTTTATAAAACCTCACACATAAATGTTGGACCAAAGTCAAACTTATAAATCTCTGATGGATCATACAAAAGGACTTCTGACAGAAAAACAAAACTGAACTCTAAAAGCTGGATTAGCTTGCCACATATTGTTTCCCACTCGACTCTGCACAATAGCCTTTATCAATCATGAAAGTTAATTCACAAACAGACAAATCTACACATACTATCAAAGATAGATCAACACCTATGAAGAACGAGCGTCTGAATGATTTGATTCAGCCCTAAATATTGTTGTATACAATAAGACCCTACTATCACAAAAGAGAATTAGGCTATGATGAATATATGAATGAATGAAAACTGAACTATGTCAACATAAACTCAAAGAGCAAACCTTAGCATGCTTTGTGCTTCTATCCTCCTCTTGTTCCTCCCCTTAGTTCAACTTTTAACAATTTAGAATTGGTTAGAGTAGTTGAACTAACTTATTAGTTAAGCTAACATAAGACCTTAACTAACTTTAGTTAAGGAGGGGGGGAAAGTAATAATCATAATAGGGTCATAATTAAATAATAACTAATAGGTGGGACCCCCTTCTGAATCCTTTAGTGATAACAATCATCACATCATAACATAACCCATTTGTTAAGAAAACACACCCCTTGTGCCTCCCTTCAAAACAGATTTTCCTTTGACAATTTTAGCTCATAAATTTGAAAATATTTCAAACTAATACTCATATATCAAAATAAAACATGTTGTCCAAAATTCATGAAGTCCACTATCATAAAACAATAAATAACTTAAAATTTAAGATCCATATTTTCCAGTCTGTGAAGCAACCCTTCCTCGGTTGCTATTGCCACCTCCTGATTTTCCTGAAATTGCCTTGAGATGGGCAGAGCCTTTACACTTTATCTCACTGATCACATGGGAACAATCATCCTTCAAATGCATCCATGAATACACGGATTTGTCAGAGTCATCGGAGGGTGAGGAAGGGGCTAGTGCAAATTTTACTTTATCAGATGCATGGTGGGCTTCAATCTTCAATCTCTTGCTGGCTTGGGAGGATTGCATTGGCGAGTGGTTAGGGGAAGCTTGGGCAATGGGGTTCAAAGGTGGGGGAGAAAGAAAGGTTAAGTTTGGCTAGCCACGGTGTTGGGAGACTGTCGGGTGAACAATCTCCTGCCACCCATCGTTTTCTGGGACTTCAGGCTGTAAAGAGACATGAGGAGGCACTGGTATATCGGGGGCTTGAGGGGCTTGGAAGGGAGGCCTTTCAGGCCTCAGTTGGACGATTTCCTGTCCAATCCAATTAAAGAACCCAACATGGAACAATTGGCCAAGCTCTTCAGAATCAACATCAAAATGTATTGAGAACCTAGGCCTCCTTGGGCCTCAGTTCCAGTTACCCCTACCTCTGTTTCCTCGGCCATGGCTTCCCCGACTGAAAAAGCTCATCCTACATATGTTAACAATTATAAAATAGTATTTTAAATAACCATGCATGAAAACTCCTTTAAAATATGAAATAGATTTGGCTCAGAATGTATCAGGCTCATTCAATCCAATCCAAACAAATTGTTCTAATGTTAGTCAATGAGCAGGGGGGTGGAAAAAATGTTCAGGGATACATGAGGGGTTTGTAATTAGCGAAAATATGATATAATGAAAGGGAAGCAATATGGTCATTGCTCAATGATAAAAACAATCAACTGTAATAAAACCAATAAACCTCACTGCAATCCACACAAAATTATGCCACTTCTATCCAATCTAACACAAAAAATTTCTTAGTTGTGATCAATATCAGAACATGGGGTGAATAAAATCAATATGGGATATGTGAGGGGGTTGTAATTAGTGGAAAATGAGATAATGAGAGGGGAAAAAAATGTTTATTGTTCATGATATTAATCAAGCAATCCATAACATCAACCAACAATCAGATGACTGAGTAATAATTCATGTGTATTTAACTAGTTCACTGTCCAATAATAAAATATCCAACACGGTGCCATTATTAAAGGTAAGTATTTCACACAATTTGTAAGAGGTTTTTTCCCCTTTGTTCGCTCATTCTTCATTTTATAACAGTCGACAACATCACTCATTCCAAATATGTAATCATTAACATCCACCACTACCACACATTTCTCCAAAGAAGTCATATTTCCAAAATAATAATGAAGTCATTATTTCTGCAATAGAGCCAATCAAGGTCTGTAATGATATTCGTTCCCATATATATATGTAAAAAATAATCAAGATAATCAAAACCTCACATGCCACGACTAAAATGATAATTGAATATACAACCAAACAACCACTATTTAGACACAGACTATGCAGGAGTAAATTGCCAAGGCAACGTAACCACGACACTATAAAACAAAACAACTCAATGTGACTAAAAAAATGAACCAAATAACCAACACGCCTGTCATCAACAGTGGTCAATTTCCAATCAATAATGTGCTTAAAACTTAGTGGATATCACTGAGCATGAAAACAAGTCATCCATACTATGCACGGTGTGCAGCTAAGAAAAATTCATGGTGCAACAATCCCACTAATCACACAACAACACACGACCATGATATAACTCAATAAATCATGTCGAGCTATTGATTTAGCCAATCGTGATTGACCAAGCTGTGCACACTCAGGTTTATTCAACCAACAACAAAATATGCAATAGATATACCCAGTCCAATAATTTACTTTTCAAAACACCCTATACAGAGCACGACCTGCGTGAGCAACCCCAATATTCGTAACCAATGCCAACCAGCAACCGAAAGATCAAAAGTGTGAATATTAGTGACTGTATATCAACTAAAAAATGCCACTGTGGTAGAGGAACAACCAACTGAACAATCCATGGTAGTTATGCATAACCAGGCATCCAATCGACACAGGGTAGAGGCCCTTCCATTACAATCGTTGAGTTACTTAGCATAAGGCGGGTGACTGTGACCTTAAAAAACAAATAGCAATGTAAGGTTTATGTTAATATCACAGAGGTAGTGACGGGAAACCATACCAACATGATGGATATACGACCCATGGGTGAAGCCGTACTCAAGTTCATAGACTACAATAACTGGAAACCACTTGACAGGCGCGACATTTTCCCTATGAAACCCCATCCTAGAGGGTTAAGGGTTTGCACAGTAGCCTTCACAGAAGGAACAAAACTAAATTCAGTGAGACTTCTAGGCCGAAGTTGTATGCACAAGGGAATGTGGTGCTTGTGGATGGGATATAGTCCCTTGGCAAGGCCGAAACAAGAAAAGAAGGCTTTTAATTAAACCCAATAATCATGAAGACAATTATCCAACCAAAAACCCTTCAACTAACACGCAGTGGTAATAAGGATTTATCACCCAAAAAGACCAACAATCCAACAAACTTAACTGATAAAAGTCAAACCATCTATTTTCCATTTAAATCCAAAATTCCACATAGTTGCAGCACTCAGGACAAACAAAAACCCACACAACTGAGCCGAAATCATTTCATAACCAGAGTGAAGTCAAGAATGGCCAAAACAGACATACCTATTAATCGAAATCCTCGAGACGAGGGGTGGCCCAACGGTTTCACCTTGCTAAAAATATGGAGTGTGAAACAACAACAAGACCAAACAATAGTCCAACTAGGGTGGCAGCCAATGGGAAGGGTAAAGGTGACGTTCAATAAATGCACGTTGCCTCCACCCTCATCTCATTTACTCCACAGTACATGCCAACGAACCTTCCATTAACACCATTAATCAACCAGTGCATCGATAGTATCAACACATTTAAACCATAGTATAATCCAAGTCCACATAATAATTCAACCATTTGCAATCACCTTGCCAAATGCCCCACCTATGTTTACATTTCTGATATAACTCAAATAAATCACTTGACCAATACACAATCTAAACGATCATGTATAGAATCATCACCAAATAGCGTGATCAACATCAACCCGAAACATAGCATAATCACCATAAAAAATGAAATCCATCACTTCCATGAGCCACCAATGTTATAACATATGTATATCAGCTATCAATTCCATTAAGCAATGCATAACCAATGCATTATCACCTTGCTAAATGCGCCACCAAAATTTCCACCATATGCATATAAAATGTAACTTAATAATATTTCATAGCCATTTCTTTGTTAGCTAGGACTTAACCACTATCAAAAAGTATTTTCATGCATATAGTAATGCAGAGCTAGGACTCTTTTGCATTAGATATAGTATTTTTCTTTTCCTCAATTTGCCTTTCTGTAATTTTCACTAACATGTTTGTTGTACAGGTGCGAGAAGAACAAATACCATAAATGAATAACAGGTTGTAGTATCATGAAGGAACAACATCTCAAAACTTAACTGATATCAACGAAAACCATATTCTCATCAACCATGTAAAACTTTCTAGCACATCATCATAACATTGAAAATGAATAGACCTGATATTCAAAAGTTCAAGGGGGTCCCACCTACTAGCATTATTTAGTCTTATATAATAATAGGCTTAGCAACACTTTGTGGGCGAAATTACGTTGACATTTTCAATCGTCAACAAACTAGCGACTCCATGGGGAAATTTGTTTTTAATAGATTAGAACTCAGAACTCATGGTTTCGCAGGCCAAGAATAGTAATCTCAAGAAGACATGACTCGAATGATTATGCAACAGGGGGATGTGAGCGGATTTAGTGGAAAGATGACCGGTAATTTGGGAATAACTCATGAAAAGTGTTAAGTATGAGGGGTTTTACCACTATATGCATAATCATTTGACTGGAATAAGATCTTAACCTAGAAGAGGAAGCCTATAGTTTTTCTCTTAAGATCTTGATGGATGAAGAAATGGCAAGTAGAAGCGGGAAACAACCAATTCCTCTTAAGATAGCAACGGAAATATGTAACAAATTCAAGGGCCCTTCAACGGAGATATCATAGCAGTTGTGCAAGATTTGTTGTTATTGACTAACAATTCTTTGCAGGAGTGTCATTGTGGTAGAATTGATCCAACAATATAACCTGACCAAATACTAAAATATGATAAAGACAAAATTTGCAACATAATTAATAATGCAGAAATTAAAACAACAACAGTAAAAGACAGAAATAAAACGCAGCAAGAAAAAAAAAAAAAACAACTCAGAAGGAGAAACCAAAGTGTTGTAAAGCAGAAAAAGAAGCACAAAACTTGAAAACAAAGCTAAGCTACTAGTATACAGAAATATCCAATCAACAAAGAAATTTTTTCATGTTGGTCCCTCACAATACTTCAAGCAAGGATTGTTAGTGCTGTGAGAAAACCATTGTCTCTATAATTCCTTGAAAATTTTTGAGTTTGTGTATGAGACAAAATTTATCTGGAAATGACCCAACACTTGACACTCTGACGTAACTATCAACCTTTTCACGAATATGATTAAATCATCAAGATAAACATGGAGACTGACCAATTCAACGAAAGTTGCATGTATAGGTCTTTTTAAGGCGATACTTGTATCAAATAAGCCATAGGGAAAGAAATTGTAAGACATAGTATTTCAATTAGTAATGAAATTGGTATTTTGATAAATTTCCCCTTCTACCTTGATTTTATTGTAACCAAAGAAACTATCAAGTAATGGCTTCAAGTATAACTCTATGATTTGTTGTTGAAACATTTCAATATGGAGAGGAGGGAAAGGATTTCTTATAATTGCTTGTTTGAAAGTTTGAAGACTAATGCAGGTTCTAAAATTATCAGGGGTCTTCGAGGCAGGTTCCTAATTGGAAACCCCTTCAGGGTTAACAAAAGAAAACATTTTAGTTCTTAAGGAATTCCTCAACTCCCTTCGAAAGGTTGCTTCCAATGCAGAGTTCACAAGTATTTTTTTTCCTCGTTGTTTTCATAATATGTTGAACAAGACCTAGATAAAAACCACAAAGACCCGCATTAAACCAAGAAAAAACCTTTCAAAATCCACTAAGTAATTCAACATATTTCATTTCTTCTTTATCAAAACCCTGGATATTTATTTTAATGTTCGAGGAAGATCCAAGTGTCCTAATGTTCATGGAGATGGTTTCAATCACCTTCAGTTGTGACTCCTCTTCATTTTCTTTATTTTCTCCAACACTCAAGGAAAACGAACCCTCGAGAGGAGTCAAGCCTTCATGAATTTCATTATTTTCTACAAATATAATTTCCTCAAGCTTGAGAGGTTCATTTTGAATGACAACACAACTGCTTTCATTGTTAGGGATGGCCTTCCATAATTTTTTATTCTCATAAATGTATGAACGATGTAGAGATTGGAGAGCACAATTAGGTCAGTGAGGCAAGAGTTGTTAAGTAGGAGAGGATGCAAATATAGCTAATCGATCATCTATTGAATTCAACTCCTTCCTAACATGAGTGATGTTAAAAGAAAGGAGATTCGATATAAGTGCCCAAACAGTTTGGGAATATTGTTCCATTAGCTTGTTTCTAGGAGAGCATGTCTTACGTATCAGGTTCACAACAAGATCATAATTTCCGAACACTGAAAGGTGACCACAACCAATATTAAGGGCATTCTCAATGCCTAACAACAAAGCTTCGAATTCAGCGGAATCATTTGAGAAAGCAAACTCCAACCTATATGACAGATTATGAATATTTCCTATAGGGGAAACCAAGATAATACCAACCCCATTACCCTCATCTGAGTGTGAACCATAGAAGTGCATACGCCACAATTCATCCTCTAAATAAATTATTTCCAGAGGAATATTATCCTCTTCAGCGAATATGGAATACACTCCTAGGTCTTATTCGATATAGTTTACACTAGATTGTGGAACACTCTCTATGTAGGGTGAAATTCTTCCTTCTCTAAGGACTATGATATTCTTTCCATTCCTAGGAATGGATAAATGTGTCTCGTCGAGCGAGAGGTATCCACCTGTTAGGGCTTGCCAATCTCTCCCCAATATAATTGAATAATTTTTTACAGGCATATCAATCACCTGAATGCTAAGGGTTGTCCTTATCTCAAGATGAGCGCATAAAACCAAGGTTACATCCTTAATCTAGCCTATGGTTTTTTTTTGTAGACTATTATAGGAGAACATGCTTCTGGCATTTTTGTTTGTACAAGACAAGTTTACCTCTTACATAATAATATTTGACATCACACTTGGGCCCGAACCACCATCAATGAGGCAACAATGGGCGATTTTATCCATGATCTTTACAGAAATATAAAAAGGGGGATTTTTTACAGGGTATCTAAAGTTATGTACACCTAATTTATTTACAGAAGAATCCTCTTTGGTTACCTCTTCGAGAAATATTGGCTACAACGGAATATTTTCCTTCCATGAAATATTTCATATGCATCTGTTGTTCAGGGATGACAACTATGTCTAGGAGGGTTCCATCTGCCTTGATGTTGGCCAATTGATTCAAGATATTGTATTTGGAAGAGGGGGGCGAAGGAGTAATCCCTTGATTCTCAGGAACTTTGGGAACCTGGGGCGTAGCAACAGTTGAAGATGAACTCATATTAGAAAAACTGCGAGGAGGGTCAATTTTTCATTTTGGGGCATAGGATATGTTCCTAGTATTTATGACCATGGAATCTTCTGGCTCGAAAAAATCTAGGACAACAATAGTAGCTTCTGGTATTTTACCAAAGATCTTGTCTCTGGCGCTCTTCCTTACCTCACACATGATCAAAAGATATCATACGGTTGTTCATATCTTGTACTAGCTGTAAGAGAGCAGACATATATGTCTGTCTAATTGATTCTCCCTAGGGTAGAATAGTTCGTTCAATTTGTTCTTCATACTCCGAGCAAGTATGCAGAGTGAAATCGAGATTATCAATGGCCTTTTCTTCAAGCCTGTGATGGTAAGGAGAAGGCAATCCATTGTAGTAATGCATGAAGGAAGCTTGGTTCTGAGAGTGGATAAGTTCGAGGATTTGATTATACAACTTGGTGAAATGCAAGTTGAAGGACCTGATGGTCTCACCATCTTTGTGAGTGACGTTGTTGTACTCCCTTAACTTCTCAACGGGGATTTTGAATTGCCCGTAAGTGGATCGGAACCAATAAATCAACTCCTCCCAAGTAGAAAAGATCTTAGGAGGAAGGTCAAAGAAATCGGCCATAGGCTTTCTTTCCCAGGAATTTACAAGCAAGTGCATGCAAGTGTCATTGCCGTTATCCCCTATGTTATGAAAATAATTATAAAATGCCACTAGGTGTTCATTGGTACTAACAGTGTTATTTCCTGAAAACCTGGGAAAATTCTCTTTAAACTTCGAAAGCGAGCGAGTAGTAGGTGCTAGGTTAAGAGGAGAGGACACATGCCATGGTGTGGTCGTGGCATCTTCTTTGAACTAAAAAAGGCCATAATTTTTAATGACTTTGGTGGGGTTTGTCGTAGATTGGATAGGAATATGGTGGTTGTACAAGCTACCAATCACTGATGACGATGAATATTGGGAATATGGAGCACTTCCAGCGCCACCAGAGCCACCACTAGATGCCATCTTATGGATGATATATGAGGGAAAGAAAGTCGAGATGGACGAATCAGATAAAGTTCTCCTTAGAGCACTTTGTTGGGTAGATAACATAACGTTTCTTCTTCCTATTTCAGCAATAGGGTTGATTTCAGGTGACAAGCCTCTTCTTCTTCTAGAAGAATGAGAATCTAAGGACATGAAAGAAAGGCCAAAAGTGAAGAAACAAAAAGGTTACTATTGATTTCTAGGTTGCCTACGTCTAACTTCCAATTGTTCTTGAACACTAATATCTCTTTCAATTGTTGCCCAAGAATGGTTAAGCTCAGCATGGGTCCTAGCAGTGTCTAAAATAGTATGAAACAGGTTCAAAGCAATTTTGGGCTGGTCTTGGAGACCAGGATCAAGATTGGGATGTCTTGCAACAGGAACAGTCATGAATAGAAAAATAGTCAAAGAATCAAAACAAAAAAGAAAGATGCATCAATGAAAAATCGAGTATAGAATTTAACAAGAGAGATATCAAAGATCTCCCCAGTACAGTCGCCAAATAAATGTTGAGGACAAGATATGAATTGATCTTACTCAAGCATTTTCAGACTTTACTTGGCTAAAGTAAAGTAGACGGGAATATCACCCTATGTTTATAGCCAACAAAAAATATATATCCTAACTCACAAGTATTAATTACAAGTTCTCAGGCTAGTCTTTTATCAACAAAAAGATTGTTGGAAACTCACTTTTATGTATTTTTATGAAAATATCAGTTGCTAAAATAAATGTAAGAACAGAAGTAAAGAAACCAAGATCATAATCAAGATAGATGAGACATAAAGAAATCCTTTATTTCATTCCAATTCACCAAAGAGTCATTGTATTTACAAAACTTCACACTTAAATCTTGGACCAAAGTCAATCTTAGAAACCCCTGATGGAACATACAAAAGGACCTCTGACAAAAAACCAAAATTGAACTCTAAAAGCTGGATCAACTTGCCACAGATTGTTGCCCACTCGAATCTGCACAATAGCCTTTATCAGTCATGAAAGTTAATTCACAAATAGACAAGTCTACACAGACCATCAAAGATAGATCAACACCTCTGAAGAACAAGTGTCTGAATGATTTGATTCAGCCCTGAATATTGTTGTCTACAATAAGACCCTGCTATCACAAAAGAGAATTAGGCTATGATGAATATATGAATGAATGAAAACTGAACTATCTCAACATAAACTCAAAGAGAAAACCTTAGCATGATTTGTGACTCCTTTAGTGATAACAATCACCACATCATAACATAACCCATTTGTTAAGCAAACACACCCCTTGTGCCTCCCTTCAAAACATATTTTCCTTTGACAAATTTAGCTAATAAATTTGAAAATATTTCAAACTAATACTCATATATCAAAATAAAACATGTTGTCCAAAAT
>CBVK0100580214.1:0-16881 GCA_900067695.1 Picea abies | reverse complement strand
AATATGCCCCAATTAAGTGGTAATGAGCCAATATTAGGGCTTAACACGTCGTGTAGTCATACCCTCAGCATACTATGTCAAATTCAAATAGAAATGTGTCAGGATCTTCAGAAACAAGCCCATGAAATTTTGGTAAGGCTGCTAATGGAATAGGATTAGTGGGTGCACCAACTCCCAGGTTTCCAATTGGAAACTCGATAGTGGAGGTTGTGGGAGCCATAAATATCTTCCAATAATCATTGGGCATTTCACCGGACTCTGTAGGAGATGGATGAGGCTTCCTTACCCCTTTGATCTGAGTTTCTTTAGCAACACTTCCTCGGTCCCTTGGTGATGCAAATGCTCCTTCGATCCCTTCTTCTATGTTCTGATGACTTGATCCCTTTCCTACAACCTTCTCTCTCTTGCTAGAGTGGTCTGACTCTGTCGAGGATATGCTTGTGACCTCTTCCCCCTCTGCTGCCAGCATAAGATTTCCTTGTTCAAGTATGCCACTAGATGTTTCTTCAACTATTGGAGGGACCTACTATATTGTATCACCCAAGAAAGTTGTAGACAACACTGGTTGATCTACTGATTGTCCCTCAGACTTTACTCTTTGTGCCCTTGGTCTCACAGCTGTGCGAGATGATGTTTCTGATTCAGCCTTTTCTATAATCTGCTGGATGAAGGTCTTTCTTCCCAAATATGGTCCTCCCTTATTTGGGGCTTTCCCTCTGCCCCCGTTATTCGATTCTTTGTTCATACAAGTGAGGGTTTTTGCATGAACCTACAATGCTTTAGTCTTGAAGTAAGGTGTCAAAGGACCATTCCTTCCCCAAGACAAAATATCTTACAAAAAAGAAAGGCAACTAAAAAAAAAACAAGAATCTAAGGTTCAGGGCCCGGAGCAGGGCATCAAAGGACTCTTCCCTCCCCTCAAAAAGAACAAAACACACCACAGGAAAGACCTAATACCTTTCAAACCTGAAGCAGGGTGTCAAAAGACTCCTCCCTCCCTAGGGTAAAATCTAGGGTTTCAATAAAAACACAAGGATTTGAAAGAAATAAATCTTAACTTGGGATTTGGAGCAAGGCGTCAAAATACTCCTCCCTCCCTAGGACAAGAGATTGACAAAAACGAAAAAGCAAAAATAAAAACAAGCAGAAAGATCACCTATGCTCAGGACCTGAAGCAGAGAGAGAAAACTCGTTCTCTCCCCAGGATGAGAGATTGACCCTCTGGTTAGTCTAGATCATTGTCTTGCACCTTGTTAGCCTCCCTGGAAATGGTGCCAAAATGTTGGGGTCCAGATATGAATGATTTATTCACCCTTTTCCTACATTAATTTATCAATCCGGGTGCATATCCTTTCAAGGAAATGCGCAAGATATATGTAGGGGCAAGAGTACAATTCATTCTGGACAAGGGTTTACAATTTAAGATTCAAAACATTACTGTCAACTGGATTAACTACAACTTCCAAAAAGTACTCATAAGAATCACACGCTGTAACAGTAAGCATAAGCTAAGAAATAACACTGTAACAACAAGCGTGAACTGCTAAATAACATACTGTAACAACAAGCATAAACTGTGAAATAACACACTGTAACAACAATCATAAAACTGATAAATAACACACATGAAGACGCAGCACCTGATAAGAAGAGTGGGCCCAGCTCTCTGATCAGGGTTGCACTAGTTACAGCAAAGATGAAGATATAAAAATAGGTAATGCTTTATAAATCTAAAAAAGGTTATTACAATCTCAATGGGGACATCCCCAGTTACAGGAATAAACTGTCTTTTATACATCAAAAGGGATAACAACCTATTTCCCCAAAACATGGTAACCGTACCCTTAAAAATATACATTAGTTGGAGCGGCACTGGTACCAGATAGACAAGATCAACAAAATGCCCAAGATGGTTTAGGGATCTGTGACTCCAGCTGTGCGACCTTCTTTGGCTTGGTCATTGTTGTTCTCAAAACAGTTGAACAGTAGATCTGTCGTGGGATGTTGAGGCCTTGATTCCTGTTCTCCAAAAGCTACGGTCAAACATTGTTTTAGTGATGCGAATAGGCAAAACTTTGTGACTTCACTTCATTAATAAAATATTCCAATAGACAAGGTAGGGGTAATTACCTCACGGATTTAGCATAGTAAACATAGGTAAATAAGTGTAAAAAGGTCAAAAAGGTAATGGAAATGTAGCAGAAAGATAGCATGATTTGGTGTCCAACAGAGATTGAGAAACATTGATGAGGAGCAATGGTCACTGGGGGAGCATGAGCATTGGAGAAAAAATGTTTCCATCAATTTTGGTTTTTCCATCAATGAAAAAAGGGGAGATTTTTGGTTAGTTGGTTTTCATTGATCTGAACCCTTGGAGACTGATATTGGATATTGATGTCACCCCTCAAAGATTGATGTCAACCCTTGTAGAAGTCTAAAAGACCTAGAGATGTGGATTAGATCGTTGGACAGTTGGTTATCATTTATACAATCATGTGGATGAGATCATTGGACAATCGGTTATCATCTTTATGATCGATATTGATGGTGATTTAGTTGGGTACATTTGATGTAGTCTACATGCATCCCCATAGGTGTGGTTATGGGACCTGAAGTTGATTGAGTAATAATGACATGAAGGATAGTGAAACTATAGGTAATACAATCATATATGAATAGTACATGTCGTGCCATTTATGGTTATATGCGGTATGCCACGTGGATCCTCACGATTGGGGAGATATGGCCTTGTGAATGTGAAAGGGATAAAGTTGTTGTAACAAGAAAACCCTAGAAGCTCTAAAGTAAGGAGGGGAGTTACCTAGCATTTTTATAAATACACCTTAAGGAGTCATTCATTTTCACACATTCACACACTTATTCATTGATAATCTATCTTGTGATCTAATGAATTGTTATGGTTTAGTGAATGGTTATGGCTTATCTTGGCATTTTTGTGAATGCTATGGGAAGTTTGAGGCAGCAAAGAAAGTGCAAGAAAAGTGGAGAGTTTTGGAGTTGCAGAAGGCTAGGGCTTCTAAAAAACCCTAATCATTGACATCCTAACAGGTTGCACTATACCTATCAAGTGAGGCATCTTCGCAGGTCAACTAATGTCTGACAAGAAAGGAACTAGTAAATTTGTATTAAATGTTAATCTCGGGTCCTTGAAGTTTTAACCAAGCACATCGGTCAGCATCCTACAGGTTCAGGTCAGCTACAGAAGTTCTGGTATGGTTATATGCTTGTTTTGATGGTTATTTTTGTTTATGATGTGGTGAATGCTTGAGGTATTCTTGGTATGGTTGGTCTTGTACTTGGATATGGTTGGATGGCTTAGTGAGGAGCACTCTTATGACTAGTATAACATATAAAATGGTTATTATATTTCATATCTTTGAGTTTATAGTACATGGTTGAGGGATGTTCATGTTGTATGGTGATGTATGCATGAGGGACATGCATTGGTTCTTTGTGATGCTTCATTGATGACATGGTACAGATCTACATATGGTTGTTGGTATGGTTAATGGTACAGGATTGATGCTTTTTATGGTATATGGTATGGTGTTGATGTACATGGTTGGTACATGGTATGGTATATGCTATGGTTCAGGTGTTGATGTACATGGTTGATGTACGTGGTCGATGTGCATGGTTGGCACATGATTGGTACAGATTGATGTGCATGTACATGGTTGATGATACAGGCTTGGTGCATGGTTTATGCACTTGTTGCGGTACATGGTTGATGCATGGTACAAGTTGGTACTTGATTGAGACACATATCTTGTAATGGTATGTGGTGATCTTGGTGCATGCTTGGTAGAGGCATGTGTTGGTGATTTTGAGCACATGGTTTGGGATATGATCTTGGTGATCTTGGCATGAGTTGCATACAAATGAGAGTGGATCCGGTTTCATGGATGAGATAGTGATTGGTTGGATAGGTTGTTATGATAGTGATCGGTTGATAGTGATTAGTTAGATACAGTGATAGGTTGAAAGGTTATATGTTGATGTGACAATGACAGTGATAGTGGCAGTGGAAGTGGTAGTGGCAGTGACAGTGGCAGTTATAGTGGTATATTATGTGATAATTGGTCTACACTTATATTCTAGGGCAACAAGATGGGGCAAAGAAAGGGGGTTGTAGCATCTTTCTGGTTGGAGTCAGAGAATCAGGGAGTTGGAGCTTCATTCAGGTTGGAGCCTAAGAACTAGGTGGTTGTAGAGACCTTTCGGTTGGAGCCATAGAACTCAGGGGGTTGTATCCTCCTTCTAGTTGGAGCCAGAGAATTCAGGGAGTTGTAGCTTCCTTCAAGTTGAAGCCTGAGAATAGGGGTTTGGAGCCTCCTTCTAGTTGCATCCAGAGAATCTAAAATTTGGTGCTTCCTATGAAGGAATTACTTATATATATAAGAAAGAATTCCATGGTTTTCTCCCATTTGGGTTTCCACGTAAATTTTGGTGTGTTGTGTTCTTGATGTGATGTTGATGTGATTTTGATGTGATGTTGCTTATGTTTACATGCTTATGATATATATGATTGGATGCATTCATAGATGATACATTGATGCTAAATTGTTGAATAGTTTTGGTAAAGATAAAGAATATATAATGTGGTTAAAAGTGGTATAATTGCTCATTACCGATTCACCCCCCTGCTCAGTAATCCAACAATTGGTATCAGAGAAGGTTCCTTCAACTAAACAGTTTAACCACTGGAAGGAAATCATGCATTATTCTATGATTGGGATACCATTGTTTGATGGTGAGGAATATGCCTTCTAGAGTAGAAGAATGAAAACATATGTGCAAGCACAAGGATTTGATGTTTGGCAAGTAGTATTAAATGGATACATAAAGATGGAAATAAAATTGAAGATGATAAAGTAAGAGCCAAAAATTCTCTCTTGAATGGTTTCACTAAATCAGTATACACCAAGGTTATGCACTGTCAATCTGCAAAAGAAATCTGGGACAAACTGAATAATATCTATGAAGGCAATGACAAAGTCAAGGAAGATAAACTTCAAACCTTTAGAGCCAAGTTTGAACAATTGAATATGAATGCTGATGAAAACATATAACCTTACTTTCTACAAGTTGATGAAATAGTAAATAGTATTAAAGATTTGGGAGACGAGATGAAGGAATAGGTCATTATTAAGAAAGTATTAAGGTATCTACCAATGAGATTTGATACAAAGATTACATCCCTAGAAGAAAGAGCAGACCTGGGTACAATAAGCATGGATGATCTGCATGGAATATTTACATCTTATGAAATGAGAATAGAACAAGAAAATCCAATCACGAAGGAAGCAACATTCAACGCATCGAAGAAGACAAAGAAGAAATACAAACAAAATCCAAATTCCAAGTCAGGTTGTAGTTGTAGTGATGATTTATAAGAAGATGAAGAAATGGAAAACTTCACCAGAAAGTTGAAAAGAGGAACTGGCAAATAGAAAGGTATGCTTCCATTGAAATATTTTAATTGTGGTAAAATTGGTCATTTTGTAAATAAGTGTCTTTATGATAAGAACTTAGATAGTGATGAAGAGGAAGATCCCAAGAAAGGAAATAAATATCAAAAGGGAAACATGAAAGATAAAAGGAAATCCTTCAAGAAAAATCTTTACTCAAGAGAAGATAGTTCTTCATCTAATGAAGATGATGAAAGTGATAGTGACTCAGAGAGAGTACTCTTTCTGGCTACGGAAAATAAGAAAAATGATGAAGAAGGTGAAGTGGATCTTGAGGTAGAATTAGTCAACACCTTAACTAAATTGAAGAAAGAAAAAGAAAAGAAAATCATTCAAAGAAGAAAACATATAATTGAAGACCCAACTTGAAGAAGGAAAAATAAAGGAAGAAGTAATGTAGATCCAAATGAAAAAGAAAGAAAAAGAGTGTGAGAATATTGAAAAGGAAATCATGACATTGAGAGTTGAAGTCAACATCAGCAAGAACTTGAAAAGTTCTCAAGTGTTAGAAAGCATTTTCAATAATCAAAATACATACAGTGACAAAACTGGACTAGGATACAAGAATGATCATTTTGAGGAAGGTTCAAGTTCCATGACGAAAGTAACAGAACAAAGGAGTTATGCAGAAGTTCTCAAAGGAAGGAATCATGATCAACAAGAATAAAAAAGGAATGAATACAAAAGACCTTCTACATTCAGGAAAAAAAGAATATTCAATCATTGTGAAAGAAACAACCAAAGAGAAGATTTTGATAAGCCAATGCAGGATTTCATAAGGACTACACCAAAAAGAAGATCATTCACTCCCATGTATGTAAATTTATTTTATGGTAATTGTTTTAATCGTACTAACTTTGGACATAAACTTGTAGATTGTAGAGCCTATGAAAGAAATGAATAGGAAAGAAATGTTTATGTGGCTCCACATAATATTGAATGTCACAAATGCCACAACTATGGACACATAGCTTGAAATTGCAAATACGTAATTAAGCCTCCCATGAAATAAAATACTGATAACAGACATAAGAAGGCTTGGAAAAGAAGTGAAAAACCAGAAAAGTAGGTAAATGAAGAACATGTCCAAGGAATCGTATTTACAAGATTTGTAGCATCTCAAGAGCATGATGAATTTATAGGAAAAGAGGAAAGTGTCATAATTCAGGAAGAGGGTAAAGAACAAGATGTCAAAACTCAGGATGGTGACAAAATTTAGAAAGAGGAAGAAGAGAAAGATATCTCCATAGACAAAGAGGAATATTACTCTGCATCAGAACAAGTATTTTTCTATGCCATCCAGCTTGGAGAGTCTCGATAAATATGCATGTTGAAAAGGTGGATTCTATGCAACAATTGATACAAATCAGAGAAATATCCTTCGTGTGGCTTACAGAGGTTGAGGAGACAGATTCAGAGTAGTCAAATAGTATAAGTACAATATGACAGATTGATCGAGAAAGTAGTGTTCCCACACAAGTGTCAATTGGAAGCTACTCACGCATAAGTTTATGATTGTATTCAGGTACAAATATCTTCAGTACAAATTTTTCTAGTAGATAGATCATATCAATAGACATATTTGATTCAAAGAAGTCTTTAGTACAGTGACAGATGGGTCAACATTGTGGACATTTGAGCAACAAAGTTATGGACAATTTGTGAAATATGGAAAGAGATGGATTTGTAAGAAGATTAGTAGGTTTGGATAGATATATACCAGTGGATGAGAGAATGAGTTAAGGATAGATTGGTTCAAAAATTGATTCAAAAATCAAATCAGAGACAGTTGTATGGTTATGATAAAGGAATATTTGAATGATTTAACTTTTAATGTGTTTTATATATGTTAGTGAATTACATTAGGAAGCACCAATGGACAATGAACATCACTAGAAGAGAGGAAAGGAAACATTTCACAGGTATCTCTACATATTGCAAAGAAGGAAAATCGTTAAAAAAATAGATTCTGGAAAGGAAGAACAGTAGCATGCAAACAGGGTGAGACATACCCACATGGGGAGCTATTATTTTTCCTATGATTGGTTAGAGAAGGTACAGTGTCAGGAGGAGACATGTTGACAGGAGAATTTAACCTTTGGTCAAGGAGGAAGAGAAAGAACATATGCATGAAGACAGGGGGAGAAACCCCAAGGAGAGATACCCTTTTCCATTGATGTCAAAGGGGAGGAGTGGGAAAAATTGATGAGGAGCAATGGTCACAGGGGGAGCATGAGCATTGGAGCATCATTTTTTCCATCAATGTTGGTGTTTCCATCAATTCCAAAAGGGGAGATTGTTGGATAGTTGGTTGTCATTGATGTCAACCCTTGGAGATTGATCATGGAGATTGATGTCAACCCTTGGAGAAGTCCAGAAAACCCAGATATGTGGATGATATTGTTCAACAATTGGGTATTATATGTATGATCATGTGGATGAGATCGTTGGACATTTGGTTATCATCTGTATGATCGTTATTGATGGTGAATTAGTTGGGTATGTTTGATGTAGTCTACATGCAGCCTCGAAGGTGTGGTTATGGGACCCGAAGTTGATTGAGGAACAATGACATGAAGGATAGTGAAATTATAGGTAAGACTATCATAGATGAATTGTACATGTCATGTTTTTTCCGGTGATACATGGTACTCCACGTGGATCCTCAAAGTTAGGGAGATATGGCCTTATGAAGTTGGAATCCCTAAGGAAGGGTTAATAAGATCTAGTTGGTTACAAGTCAACTAGTCAAAGGGGTAAAGTTGTTGTAATAAGAAAACCCTAGAAGCCCTAAAGTATAGAGGGGAGTTACCTAGCATTTGTATAAATACACCTCAAGGACTCATTCATTTTCACACACTCACACACTTATTCATTGATAATTTATCTTGTGATCTAGTGAATTGTTATGATTTAGTGAATGGTTATGGTCTATCTTGGCATTTTTTTTAATGTGACGGGAATTCTGAGGCAATGAAGAAAGTGCAAGAAAAGTGCGAGAGTTTTGTAGTTTCATAAGGATAGGCTTTATGAAAAACCCTAATTACTAACATCCTTGTGGGTTGCACTATACCTGTCAAGTGAGACATCCTCATGGGTCAACTAGTGTTTGTCTAGTGAGGCAATAGTAAATTTGGAGTAAATGTTAATCCCAGGTCTCTGAAGTCTGAAGAAAGAACACAAGTCAACATCCTATAGGTTCAGGTTAGTCACAAAAGTTTTGGTATGGTTATATGCTTGCTTTGATGGTTATTTGTGCTTATGATGTGGTGAATGTTTGAGGCATTATTGGTATGGTTGGTCTTGTACTTGGATATGGTTGGTTGGTTGAGTGAGGAGCACTCTCATGACTAGTACAACATATGACATGGTTATTATAGTTCACATATTTGAGTTTCATGTACATGGGTGAGGGATTTTCATGTTGTATGGTGATGTATGCATGAGGGACATGCATTGGTTCTTTGAGATGCTTCATTAATGGCATGGTGTAGATCTGCATATGGTTGTTTGTATGGTATATGGTAAAGGATTGATGTTTGTTATGGTATATGGTATGGTTTTTATGTACATGGTTGGTACATGGTATGGTATACAGTATGGTACAGGTTTTGATGTACATGGTTGATGTGCATGGTTGGCACATGATTGGTACAGATTGATGTGCATGTACATGGTTGATGTACATTGTTGGTACATGGTTGATGATACAGGTTTGGTGCATGGTTGATGTACTTGCCGTGTTACATGGTTGATGCATGGTACAAGTTGGTACTTGATTGAGACACATATCTTGTGATGGTATTTGGTGATCTTAGTGCATGCTTGATATAGGCATGTGTTGGTGATGTTGAGCACATGGTTTGATATATTCTCTTGGTGGTCTTGGCATGAGTTTAATATGGATGAGAGGGGATATGGTTTCATGGATGAGATAGTGATTAGTTGGACAGTTGTTGTGATAGTGATCATTTGACAGTGACAGGTTGGATACAGTGATAGGTTGACAGGTTGCAGGTTGATGTGACAGTGACAGTGATAGTGGAAGTGACAGTGGAAATGGCATTGGCATTGATAGTTACAGAGTCTGTGACAATTGGTATACATTTATATTTCAAGGCAGCAGGACGAGGCAAGGAAAGGGGGTTGTATCCTCCTTCCGGTTGGAGATGGAGAATCAGGGAATTGGAGCCTGAGAACTAGTTGGTTGTAACGACCTTTCGGTTGGAGCCAAAGAACTCATGGGGTTGTAGTCTCCTTCTGGTTGGAGCTAGAGAATTCAGGGAGTTATATATTCCTTGAGGTTGGAGCCTGAGAATAAGGGGTTGGATCCTCCTTCCAGTTGCAGCTAGAGAATTTGGAAAATGGTGCTTCCTATGAATGAATTATATATATATATATATATATATAATAAATCCTTATGTGGTTTTCTCCCATTTGGGTCTCCACATAAATAATAGTGTATTGTGTTCTTGACGTGATGTTGATGTGATGCTACTTATGTTTACATGCTTATGATATATATGATTGGATTCATTCATAGATGATACATTGATAATAAACTATTGAATATTGATTGTAAAGATAAAGAATATATACTTTGGTTAAAAGTCGTACAATTCCTCATTATTGATTCACCCCACCTGCTCAGTAATCCAACATCTTTGGCACTAGAATATTGGAAATGACTTCTATATTTGATGGATCCATTTTTATACCCACGGAAGACACACAGTGACCCAAAATAATTCCTTCAATTTGTAACATAAAACATTTCTCATTTCTTAATTCTAAATTAGTTTCTTGACATCTAATTAAAACTTTTTCTAAATTTTCTAATGCTTCCATGAAAGCATTTCGATAGACAATGAAATTGTCTATATATTGTTCTACACAATCATGGATTAGGTCAAAAACGATACCTAGTACAACACATTGAAAACTTGTAAGTTCATTACACAAACCAAAAGGTAGTACTATGTATGCATACACCCCCCAAGGACATGTGAATGTTGTTTTGTCCTGATCCTCTAGAGCTATTCTAATTTTGTTATAACTGCTAAATCCATGCAGAAAGGAAAAGTATTTTTTACCTGGTAGTGTATCTAAAACCTGATCTATAAAAGGTAGAGTAAAATTATATTTTAATATTCAATTCCCTGTAATCTATGCAAACATGTCATTTTCCATTTTTCTTAGGAATAATCGCTAGTGGAGATACCCATTAACTATCAAAAATTGGATACATAAAATTAACATTAAGTAGTTTCTACAATTCATCTTTCACAATTTCTTTCAAGAGTGGGTTCATACATATTTGGGTTTGTTTGATATTCTTGGAATCATCCTCTATATAGATATGATGAATACATGTATTAGGGTGAATTCCATGCATATCAGTGTATTCCCATGCGAATGCACCAGAATGTTTTTGTATCGTTTTGATTAATTGCTCTTTTTTATTTTCTTCAAGTTTAGAATTAATATTTAAAGTTATGGTTGGCACACAGGGAAACCTATTCCCAAAATTTCTCTCACCCATGAGCATCGCTCCATAGGCCCGACAAATTGTTTCTTCAACCCATACCACCAAGGATTTACAAGGTAAACAAATATCCATAGCTCCACTCTCCAATAATGGTAAGAATAATGGACAATGTCCATGAATGATAAGAATAAATGAATTATAATTACACTAATTCTCAATAATATATCTGCATGTTCCTAAATTGACACTTGGCACTCAAATAACTACCTTTTTCCCCATTTGTAATTTGTTCCCCTCCCTTGGGAACTTTGTATAACATAATACTATAAAAATTATGACTTTAGGAAAAATACTATTTTATTCCTTGGCTTACGCCCCCTTGATTTAGCTACTCTTCCTTAAGCCCTTATCCCCCTTTCGCTCTTTTGGATTCCTCACCCCCCATACTCTTTCATCCAACTTGGTCAGAAACAATGATGTATTTTATTAATAATATGAGTGATTACATATTACAATGATAGGCTTGCTAGCCTTTTAGCATCTAGGCTCTTCGTCTTAATAATCAGACTGGCACTATGGCCTTAAAACATATATACATAAGCATTATAGCCAAAAGTATTCTAGCTTACCATCCTATAAAAAATATGTACATTTACAACTGTGATCAAGATGGGGGTATTACATTCCCCTCCCCCTCTTTTATGCACTATCCTCAGTGTGTTATATACAATGTACAAAAAAAATATCCAAAAAGCTCCAAAAATATACAAGTACTCTTCCTGCATTGTGTCCTCATGCTCCTCATGTAGCATTTTCAGAACTGTAATAGGCCCACTTGACCACACTCACTCCATGCCTTTGTTATTGCATCTATTTTTCCTTCTAGTGCACTTTTTTCCAAGTGCTCGATTCATGTTTTCATACTTTAGTTGTGAGTCTTTTTCTCTATTCCATAGAGTGTCTTTGGGAAATAAATCATCTCACTATTGTTTCTTACACACCCTCATGATTCTAGCCACCATGCCATGTGCATTCTTGAGTTTCTTCTTCCTTTCTGCACTCACCCTTCCAGGCTTAGGCATCCCTTCACTGCTACACAGTCCTTTGGAGACCCATCTTGCCAAGGATTTCTAACACAAGGAGAGCGCCAACTCATTACCAAACCCCCACTAAGGGTCTACACTCTATGGAAATCATAGATCTCTAGTGTACTAGTAGTAGCCTTTCTTACCAATCATTCCAACTACAATAACCATCATTTCATATGTATCACACACACACAATCATTATGAGATAATATCATAGCAATTCTACTTAGAAATTCAAATTGTTTTTTATAAGGAATTCAAATTTCCCCAAGTATGAGTTTCCATTTCATAATTTATTGGTTGTTGTAGAAGTACGCTTCAGTATTTCTTATGGGCTTCAATAGTGTCATGCTTGAACCACTTTTCCTACATTACTCCTAGCTTGTATTTAGACAAATCTATTGTTAGTATTTATTATGCAACATAATTTTATTGTTACAATTACAAAAGTTTGCAAAGCGATCTTAGAATTGTTTATAGTTAACAATTCAATCACTTCTATAAATCCATTTATTAGTTGGGATGAAATTATCATTCCCTGCACATGTATTATCAACAACTAAGATTTTGTATTATCAACAACTAAGATTTTCCTTCTTGTAGAAATCATTGTTTTTGTTACTATTTTTTCTTTATAGAGATTTCCTGTAGTCCATCCTCATATGACTACTTTAACCTACAACTCTTTCGTTGCAATATCTAACAGCTCCTTAAATGTTCTCAACTTCATGATTTAGTAATATTTATATCATTTTAGCTATTAGAATAATCATTTCTATGAAATATAATATATTCATGCATCACCAAAATGCATTCAATAATTCATTCAAGCATAAATAGCTCTATCTAAGCATGCATGTGTGCAACTCTACCACTTTCACACTTTAATAACTTATCCATGCATACCTATTTAATGCACCCTTGCATTTATTTCATAATATCATTTTATCTAGTTTATGCATCCCACCGTGGTGAATTGGAAGATCTAGTCAATGACTCAACACATAATCCATACACTTCCTATTGTTTTCTCAACCATTTGGATGCATTCCTTTTCGACTCAAACACTACACCAAGAATATAATTGTGTGGTGCTCTTCAATGTTAGAAAAAAGGTTGTAGTCCAAAAATCAATTATAAGTAGGAATACCATAAGATACTTGTGTGGCACCATAGGCTTTCCATATCCAACCATGTCATGGTCTCACACATGGCTAGTTTTACTAGAATTCATTCTATAATAGGATTATACTCCTTTATTTACTTTTGTTATTAACTCATAACCAATAGAATCATGACATGCTATTATGTCATATGAATGCATTCAAAAGATAAATAGCTTTCAGAATTATTACATGCCCCTATCCTTTACCATACCAAATGGTATACCATTCCTTTAAATGCATTAAAATACACACAATAATATCACTTCAAATGTTAAATTTTGGCTAAGGGAATTCTTACATAAATTCGCTTCAATAATTATGTAGCATAAATACATCAAATTCATACCTTCATAGATGTCATTTAATGCATTTGACGCTACCTGATTAGCTAGTACCAGTAGGATATATCATGCCTCCTTCACCAACCTCTTAATCAACATTTCCTCTTCATGTTGTTTCCTTCATATGGATGACTTCCATATGCAGCACCATCAATAATTTCATCCATGCAATAGCTTCCTCTTTCTTGGCACAACAATTATAATTAACAACATATATATAAGAATAGACTACTCCTAGTCTTCAATACGTTATATATATTTTAACAAATCTACATTCAATAATGCATATTTATATGCACTAAGAATGCATCCTTAACATGCTCATGAGTGCACATGCATTCCATCTTCCTGTGCTATATATGGTTGTCCAACATGCCATATCATAATTGCTGCTATTGAAATTGCATAAAATTCTTTCATAATTTATAGCTCCTTTGTTGTTCCTAGTTGTCCTCAATTCCCACCATATTCATGTATCCTTTTATGCTCTTACTGAAATCACTGAGCATGATTTATTGCTTCCCTGGTCACTTTTATCCAAATCAAACATGACCAATATACATTTTCAGCCATGTTGTCTCATTGTCTTTGGATCTTCAACATCCATTTACTTTACTAGACCAAGTTGATTTAGCTTGCCCTGTTGGAACACTTTAGCTCTTGTGGTTGCTTGCACCATTATTTTCTCCTTCCTTAACCTATTTGGTCTCAAACTTGACTTGCATAGTAAATTTCCAGCATACTGCAATGCTACACAAATGTCTTATTTTCCAGCTTCATAGAGATTACCTGGAAGTAGTTAGCATTTCCTTTACCTACCATCATAAATTCCCATGGTACTTCCAGCCTCCTAGACTATCACCAATGGCTCCTTTCCACTTGATATGGGTTCTCTTCAGGATCTGTCTCTTTTGCATTTCATATAAATCATAGAACCATTTTCTTCTTCATGGTCCCTTATTGATTCCCTCTTAGAAAATCACCTCCATGCTTGAATCCATTTTACTTTTCATCCCAATCTACTTTGGGAATGCACTCAACACCTTTGGAATGCACCCAACATTCTCTATATGCGTCAAAAATATCCTTTTCATTGTTGTCATAGTTCTTTGAGTGCTAAAATAGAATCAAAATAACTTGGCATCCACCTAGTGGTACCTTTTTATATTATCTCTAGATGTTCATGGACTTCAATCGGTCCTAGAATCCTTTTCTTTCATTTATGGAATACTCATCATTTAATTTTGACTGCATCCTTCTAAAGTAGTCCTTCACATAATTCATTCTTTATGCATATGTTCACACTCATTGGTATACATGTGCCTTCATTGCTTCACCCTTGAAGTTTTGCCACTTGTACCATGCTTCCACTACACTACTATGATAACAATAATAGAGCACTACTCCAAGTCTGCATAAATGATCCTTGGAGATGATGCACCTTATCTCCAAGTCTACACCATGTCTATCTTTATCATAATACTAGTTTCCCAAATTCTCAATTTATCTGGTTGAACCTGGATCATATCTTAACTTCTTTTCATTTCCAACCTTTATTCTTCTTGTGAATAAAATTGACATAAAAATCTATCTTCAAGTGTCTCTACTCATCCTTGATACCAGGTCCAAACTCTTTCACCTGCTATAAAAACCATCCTTCCATATTTCCATGCTTGTACCTCCATGTGTACCTATTGCACATGCATTATCGTGAATTGTATATGGTCTCTCTCTTATTCAACATCCCCATTTGGTATGCACATTTTTCATATGGAATTATTATTCAAAATTGAACTTCCATTGGAGATCTTCCAAATTGCTCACTCCCCCAAGATGCCTGGTCCTTGCAACTTCCTAAAGAAACTACATGCACATTTTAAAAATATGCACCTTCCTTATTCCACATATCTGCATATTTCCTTGAATCTGATTTATTCTATTATTAACCTTAAGCTCTATAAAATATGCATGCAACATAATTTGTTAGACAAAACAATAATTCTAAAATTATGGATAAAGCATGCATACCTTTTTCCCCTTTAAGAGCCTCAGAAATATTCTTTCTGACTCTTGTGAATTTTTATTTTCATTTCACCATTATAGGTGCATAATTGGATTCTTCTATCCAATACCTTTCCAATTACTACTTTCTTTCTCAATTATGAGTCATGAGTGGAAACTTATAGTCATTTGGACATTACCCATTTACTCATTTTGTACACTTTTCAACCAGGAGTAATTGTAGATATGTTCATGCATATTTTCACTTGCTCCTTTGGAAGTTTGACAAAATATCAATTGGTTTTCTTCATGAACCCATTTTGAACAATCTATCCAATTTTCATCTTCATGCATGCTCCAGGCTGCTAGCTACATCCTACTGAAGTTTTGACTAATTTCCTAGTTTAGCACTAAATGCTACAAGAAACTTCTATCTCATCTTATACACTTTCAAGTGCCCAAATTCCCAATATGGCTCCATAGGTGTCTTATATGATTCAATATGTTTCCATATACTACTCCTGTTGCCAAAATTGACTTCTAGGCAAGAAGTTATGACCTCTGGAAGTAAAGTACTGCCTACTTTTTACCTTGCACAATTTATCCTGTAACTTTATCATACAAGCTCCATCTTGCGAACATATTAGCTCATTGGAAATGTATTCTCATGATATTTCATTTGAACTGTAGAGATAGAGTGTAACTTTAGTACACTTTGTTCTTATGGTTTTGTGTCCTAAGAACGTTGTTTAGGCCTTCAAAAATGTCCTATGAGATAATGACCTGGAAAACAACAAATTTTTCTGGAAAATTTCATTGATTTATGTTGACTAGGATGTTGATGTGGCATACTAGGTCCACCTAGAACCTTGAGGTGATTCCATGTCAACCCTTTGGCCACCCTTTCTCTTCCCCATCAGTCTCTACCAACTTCTAACTTATCACTTTCATAGTCTTCACCTTCTCTCACCTCCACTTGGCATGCATTCCCTTACCTTTTGGGCCCCACAACTTTGGTTATCTATGTGGCACCTAATAACTAGTAATCATAATGGGTGGTCCCACATATTGAACCATTATTCCTTGGTGCATGCACTTGTCTGTCCCTCTAATCAAATGGTGGAGAATAGTGCGGGTTCGAGGTAGATCGACAATCGAGATCATATTTTGACCCCTCCCACTTATCGACTGTTAACAGAAGGGGGGTTCCAAAAGATGGATCTTGTACAGTTTTAGAATCATTGAGGTGTTGGCCTCTGGTTGATTCCACCCCCCACCCCCCCCTAGTGGTTTCCAAAACCACCA
>CBVK0100580213.1:0-12635 GCA_900067695.1 Picea abies | reverse complement strand
ACATGGGGATGAGTCTTCTTTTCAATTATTGGCAGTAGTCAAGTTGCCTATGATCAAAGCACAAATTTTTGAGTCTAGTCTCAACAATTTTGGGTTTCGTATGGCTTTAAGAAACTGAAACAGTTACACAAAGTTTTTACTCCTCTAGCTAGTTATTCTTCTAGTCACTATGAAGAGTTTGTTGTTGCCTACTGCATCACAAACTTATTTCAATGTTCACTTTCAGTCCATGATATCTAACTCACATATTGTGTCGTGCTTTATTCATAGGAAGGTTATCTTGTGTCATCCAATCTATAGAAGTATTGAATTTGCAATTTGATCTTTATGTATGTCAAGTACTTCTCAAAATAAAATTATCTTTGTCCTATACTCGTGTTGGTATGGAGGGTCCCCATTGACTTCCTACTAGCAGGTTGATCTCTTATTGACTATGACACGTTTCTCTAAGAGTTTGAACTAGAGCCACACCTTGTCCCTAATTACATCATTGATAGGTGACCTTGTGCTCAGTAGATGGAATTTCATCATTGGTCATTAATTGAGTGGTTTCCCTTGTGTTCGATGGAAAGAACATTATTCACACATTGGAATTCATGTAGTACCTTAGATTCTATTTGTCCCATTGGTGTTTTCTTCTCCCTTTTTTGTAGTCTTCATTATTGGATACTATTCAAAGGGTCACTTTTGTGCGCTATTTATATTTGGTGCATGCGAGAGACGTACTTCATGGTGGTCCTTTCAATATTTTTGTCTGATTTCTTCCAAAATATTTGGCCTTATTCTACTCCTAATGTTGGTTGATGAGGGATGCCTTAATTCCCTCCTTCCAACGGATCTCTTCCTATAAAATTTGGCACACCTTGCTCTCGTATAGGGATCTAGAGTCATTATTAATACCTTGGGTATTGCAGTCATCAGTGGAAGGTTCCCTCACTATTGATAGTGGGAATACATAATGTCCCATGATCGATGTATTCTACCATGTGTTCGACATCAAATCCTTTATTCACACTTGTTAGATTCTACTAGGTACCTTTATGCTCATTATCATTATCGATGGCTTGTCTCACATTTGTTAACAGCATACATCAATGATCAGTAATCAAATTGTGTCTCATTATATTTGACTTCAACACATCTATTCGCATAGTGTATACTTGTACCATGATGGTTGATTTGAAGACCTCAAGAATGTAGTAGAATCACCCCTCTTTTATGATGATGCCCTAGTTGTGTTGGATAGTACCATTACCACTTTTGATATTAGTAATTGTGAAGGATCAATTATTCATCTCTTGCTTCAAGATATCCTTCATTGATTTTGAGACAGATCCAGTGTGTGTCTCTTGCATTGGCTATGATCTCTTTTTAACATGGATCCATTGTGTATCTTTTTCGTGGCCATGATCACTGATGTTCTATATACATTATTCATGGATCCACAGTGTAATCAATTTGAGGCCATGATTGTTGTCATAGCTGATCATGGGTATGCTCACCTTAGGAATTGAGTATTCTAACTTGTTTATGTCATTTTTTGATGTTCTTACATTGGATTATGGTGACCTTCACCCTGACTTAGTTCTCTTTGAAGACTTATAATGTATTTCAACCATCAACTTCTCTTATGAACTCACACATTAGAGGTCATCTATTATAGCATCAATTGTCACCATTGAAGTATTGATGATTTTATTGGCCTAGTCCCTATCCTACTTTCAGACACATTTTCCCCATGCCTCCATTGGATCATCTAGAAAAACACTTTTTTATAACTTTCATAGGCCCTAAAAGTTATGTAGCATGTGTATACATGGGTTTACCAAAGGAAAGTTGTGTACATGCCATTAAATGCTCAAAAAAATATATGTTTGCGTAATTGAAAGTTTAGTTACAAGTTTGGTCAGTTATCTAACTCCTTTTACATGTACTCAATCATCTATGGCTGATTGGAGATGACTTAAATAGATCATAAATCCAAGGATAAATGTAATGAATGATTTCATGTCAAAAAAAAATAATGTTGGTTGATCCCTACCACGTCTGCAAGCCCCTAAATCTCTCTTGCTTTACTGGTTCTCAGATCTGTAAACCCCCGTTTCCATTTATTGTTGAACACTACCTTATCTGGCTAGGAGCCTTATTGGGTTCTCTTCGATTCTATTGATGTATCAGAGGATGAGATCTAGCATATTTGCAGAATTTTGGGTGGAGGAACCCGGGATCCTTTCAAGGAGTGGTGTTGCGATAGAGTAGGTAAACGACGTCACCTTCAAACTATTGATTTTAATAATATGTTCATTCCTTCGAAATTTTGTGTTATTAATGCTTAATTCATTGTTTTTGAATACCTATAGTTTAGAACACTAATCATAGTGAACTATTTCATATTCAATCAAGTTAATGAGTTATTTATTAGTATAATTGTTTTTTCTTGTAGTATCATATGCATAAGTTTTGTAGGTTTTAGAAGAAGTGATTAAGAAGGAGAAAGAGGACTTTGGGTTTTTGAACTACACCAAATGTAGGACCACAAGTAAGTTCATCTTCCTCTCTTTTACAAAAGTTAGTTATTTTGATTAAATTAGTTATGGAATCTGTGTTGCTTGATGTTATTGGAATTTGCTTATCTTTTTACGGTTATTGACCTGTTTTAGTTTGCCCACAACTGTAGGGGATTTTCAACGCAAATAGTCTAGCACAAGGTAAATTATGCATTTCCCCATCACTCCATTTTTCAACTCTCTATAATTTTACACATATACATTTTCTTTGTACATGATGATTCCATCCTCTTTCAACTCAAAGTCTTTAAATTTCTATTGTAAATTGTCTTGTTCATGTAATGTTTATTTTATTTGTAAGTAGCATTGATATGAATTTTCAACCCATAAAATTATGTTCTTTGAATCATTCATGTACATACCTATGGATGTAACATGCATTTCATGCACTCTTCTACTAAGTGCATCAACCACTTGGTTATCTTTGCCTTTGATGTGCTTAATTTCAAAGTCATACTCACTAAGGAATTCCAACCATCTTGTTTGTCTAACATTTAATGTGGGTTGTCCAAACAAATGTTTCAAGCCATAGTGGTCTATCCTTAGCTCAAAGTTTCTCCCCATGAGGTAATGTCTCCACATTTTCAGTGCATGAATAATGGTTGCTAATTCTAGATCATGGGTAGCATATTTCTTCTCATGCTCTTTTAGTTTTGGGGAATCATAGCATACCACATGATAATTTTTTGTGAGGAATCCATCGAACCTTTTCTTGCATACATCCATGCGTCTTCATCAGGGTCTTCAATATTCAATATTGGCGCACTTGTCAATATTTATTTCAACAATTGAAAACTATCTTCACATTTGAGATTCCACTCAAATTTAACTCCCTTCTTTTGCAAAGAAGTGATTGGGCTTGAAATCTTTGAAAAACATTTTATAAATCTTTGGTAATAAATTGCAAGTCCCATGAATGATATGGTTTATGTCACATTTCTTGGCATTGGCCATCCTCTAATGGCATTTATCTTCTCTGGGTCAACTGCTATCTCATATTCTAAAATAATATGGCCCAAGTAATGAATCTTATTTTGATAGAAGATCCATTTAATTAGCTCGGAATACAACTTATGCTCTCTCAAACATTTTATCACCATTCTTAAATTTTGCTCATGATCCTTGTTTGACTTAGAGCATATGAGTATATCATCCACGACCACAATTACATAATTTTCCAGGTATTCCCTGAACACTCCATTCATCAAGGCACATGAAAATAGTTAGGGAATTTGATATCCCAAATATCACTACTATGAATTCATAATTCTCATACCTTTTCATGAATGTTGTCTTGTTGATATATTATTCTTTTATCCTCACTTGATGATAGCATGATCTCAATTCAATCTTGGAAAATATTCTTGCACCTTTCAACTGATCAAATAGATAATCAATCCTTGGTAATGGATACTTGTTCTTTATGGTGACCTTATGCAATTGTTTGAAATCAATACAAGCCTTAAGTTTCTATATTTCTTCTTCAAAAAAATAATTGGGGCACCCCAAGGTGACAAACTTGGATGGATATATCCCTTCTTTAATATTTCTTCAAGTTGCATCTGCAACTATTTTTGAATTATGGTGTGCCCATTCTATATGGTGTATTGGACACTAGGGTAGCTCCTAACACCAAATCAATGGATAAATCAATGTCTATGTTTGGTGGCAATCCTAGAATATCCCCAAAAAAATATCCCAAATCCTTCAAAAATGGATGGTCTTCAATACTTGGCATTTTATCTCTAGTCGCCTCTTCCATATGGGATGAAAATTTTTTCCATCCCTTCCTAAAACTATTTTTCAGTTGCATGGTTGAAATTTCTCTAATAGTTATATCTATTGGAATGCCTTGAACCTTACCTTGTTGTCCTTCTTCATCAATACATGTGATTGTCTTATTGTAACAGCCTAGGACAACATGGTTTTTTTCCAACCAATCCATGCCAATCAGAATATCATATGAACCCAATGGTATGATGTTCACATCCACCTTTGTGCTAAGTACATTCATTTCTATTGGGCAATCCTTAACTAGATCATTGATTTTCTTCTTAGTCCCCGTGGCTAACTGAAATAACCAATATTTCTTATGATTACTTCTTTGAAAGTGAAATATTTCAACGGTGTTAGAGTTTATGTGACTATGGCTAGATCCATAATCAATTAAAATTTCTATGGGATGGTCATTGATCTTACCTTACACTTCAATCATGGGGGACTAATATTCTACATGTTTGTTGTCCAAGGCTGCATAAATCTTTAGCATGTTTCCTCCCATGTCCTCCATTGTTTTAGCCTCTTGAATATTATGGAAAGTACACATTATTTCACCTTTGTGATGGAATTCCATATATAATTGGTGTCCCCCACATCCCCAACACTTCACGGGATGTTTTCTTGTCCTTTTCTCAAATGAACCTGCCATCCCGGGTTCATTTGGGCTAATTGTCCATGCTAATTTTCTTGGGATTTATTTTTGAAAAATGTGGCTTAAAACCTTTCTACATTTTTTCCTTCTTACACTTCATCTTGTCATTCCAATATTTTTGGAGGACTATCCTTTCTCTACTATACTCATAAATATTATTTTCTCTCCTTATGGCCTCCTCCAAGGTCTTAGGGTTATAATATTGTATCTTTTCACTATAGGAGCGTAACCCACTCATAAATATTTTAATTTTGACCTTCTCATCATTTATGAATCCCACATACTTCAATACCTCAAAGAATATATTATCATATTCATCCATTGTCATGATTCCCAACTTGAGTTAAAATAACTCTTTCATATTCCTTTCATATTAATTCTCTAAAAAACATTATCTTGGAAATATCCTTTGAACTACTTCCATGAGGCCATCTTCTCATCAAGGTGTTTGGCTTGCTTAAGTTGATCCCACCACATGAATTCCTTTCCTTTCAAGTGGTAGGTTGCAATTATGGTTTCTACCCTTGATGGGTAATCACACAGCTTTAAATATTTCTTCATTTCCAACAACCATGCTTTAGACTCTTCCTCCTTTATATGCTCACTATTAAAATCTAGTGGCTTGATTTTCTTGAGTTCACCTTGCAAAATGTCTAACTCAAGAATTCTTCTCTACCTTCTGAAAAGAGACACACTTGGGCTACTCCTTATCCCTGAACTTTCATGAGCTCTCCTAGTGGATTGATCTGTATAATAATGGCACATACTCACACTCCTTGACTTCCTATCATTCCCATGATCATCCATTTTTCTATGGGATCAAAGTGTTGCAACTTTTATAGAAATAGGTGTTTGATTTGTCCCATAGTATTAATTGTCTTTCCTCTATAGCATATTCAGACTATGAAATATCTCTTCCTAAGATTTCATAATCATTTAATTATATCCACTATAGATCTACACTTCCCTTTGTAGGCTTCTCATAGTCATAAGCTATGTTAGCATCAGAAGTCACTCCTAGATTGTGGCAGGAGCAGAGCCCAACGCCCATCATTTTATCTCACGAATAATTTAATGGGGTGATCGGATGGATAGAGGCCCAAGAAGATATCTCTCTAACTCAGAAAACTGGGCCTGGTATGTAACAACAGAAGAGGTCTTGACCTAAATTCAGTCATTGGGTTGATTATAAAATGAGAAAATGGAAGACTTGGTAAGAGGAGTGAGCAAGACTACCTTGGGCATCAGGCCTTTCAACAGCTTGAAGAGGAAAAACTTAGAACACAAGATCCTCTTGGTTCAAAGTTTCGGGGAACTGAAAGGTGACTTGGCTGGATCTTCCAATTCCAAGTCATTCAGCATTGATAAAATACAAGAACTGATTAGAAACAATGCAACTATTACAGTGATCCAACATACATCATCCTATAACAGCACAACTCGACTAGATCCTCCAATTCTGATCAGTTCTAACACAGTGTAAACAGAGAGATGGAAAGAGGCTAGCATTCATAAGGCAAGAAGTCTCAAGTGCCAATACATAACCAGGGCAACCAGTGCTTCATCCAAAATTTACAATCAGGAGCCTAGCTCAACCATCGATGCTTACAAAAATGCAAAACTGAGTACATATACTCCTAGACTTTTTCCCAGTAGAGGCATCTCAGGACTTTCAAGGTGTGGCGTCTCTTCAGTCAAATCTGGCCTGAACTCATTTGTCAGACGTCACCTTAACTTTGCATGGCCTTTGCATGGGGGGTAGCTGAAACATTAAATACTAAAATAGCGTGTGCAGACTCCTCTGGTTAGACGAGAACTTGGCATGGATTCTTTGGAGAAAAATAGCATACAGGACCATCTTGGGCAGATTGCCTGTCAGAACCTCCATGCTTTGCATTTAATGAGTGAGTCAAGGTTTCAACTACTTCCATCCACCTTAATTTATTTTTAGCAAGGACCAAGATCGAGGTCGAGTTGAACTGGTCTCTGGAGAATGCGGTGATCCCTTCTGCAACTAAACTCGGTGCTTCAGCCCTTTGCACAGTTATTTCTATCAGCCCCAGGTGACCACGGGTTGTGACCCTGTGCCTATCTTCAAAGGCGCTTTCGGCGTTTCGGGCTTCAGGGATTTGAAATGCAGTGAAAGAATGAGACCCTCTGTTCTCTTGAAGTCTCGGTAGCTGAAATGCTGAAATGGCTTGATCGTGCACCACGCATCCCATTGGATGGATGGCCTAGATCAACACTTGAATGAATGTGGGATAGCCTCTAGCCTGGACCCTTTCATTGTTTCGGGCTTCGGGGATTTGAAATGAAATGAAAGGATGAGACCCCCTGTTCTCTCGAAGTCCTGGTAGCCAAAATGCCTAAATGGCTTGATCATGCATCATGTGTCCCATTGGATGGATGGCCTAGATCAACACTTGAATGAATGTGGGACTGCCTCTGGCCTGGACCCTTTCAGCGTTTCGGCCTTTGGGGATTTGAAATGTAGCGAAAGGATGAGACCCTCTGTTCTCTCGAAGTCCTGGTAACTGAAATTCCGAAATGGCTTGATCGATACCATGCATCCCATTGGATGGACGACCTAGATCAACATAGATCAACACTTGAATGAATGTGGGACTGCCTCTGGCCTGGACCCTTTCGGCGTTTCGAGCTTCGAGGATTTGAAATATAGTGAAAGGATGAGACCCTCTATTCTCTCGAAGTCCCGGTAGCTGAAATGCTGAAATGTCTTGATCATGCGTGATTTTGGCCATAGGAGATGAGCTCAGGCACTTGACCACGTGCAACTTAGCGGCCTAAACTTACCTGATGGTCGTCGATCTGCTCCATCTATGGATCTTCATCATTGAAAGACAAAGTGCCCGCTCCCTTGATTTTAAGCCCAAAATGGGATTCTTCTATGCGCTGCGCTCGGTGCTCATGGCTGCGGCCTTTGAATAAAACACACTCGACTAGTTTTCAAATCCCACCTCTATGTATTTACAACAGGGGCCCGAAACTGGAATAAAATGTCAACTAGCAAGAATTTGTGCTAACATTAGGCTCCATGGGGGATAGAATCATCCATGCGATGCTCTAAGAACTCATTTGCGGCTTCAGTGCCTTGTTGTTGGGCTATTGAGTCATCTGTTAAGCTGAAAATAAATAAATAAACAACTAAAAGGACAATATTTACAAAACAAGGGGCTGCCTTCGGCTCAAACAAATTTTTTTTTTAGGAAATGCCCATTTACTGGGCCATTAAAAACTCCATCACCCTCCACATCTTGCAACTTATAAGTGTTATTCGAGAATACTTTAGTGATCCTGAAGGGCCCGATCTAGAGGGCGTCAAACTTGTTGTGTTTTCCCCTATCCTGCCTGGGTACATCCCACTTAAGCACCAAATCCCCGAGCTCAAATTCCTTCTTTGTGACCTTTTTGTCAAAAGCCTTCTTGAACTTTTGTTGATGACTATGGGCCATATCCATCACCTATTCCCTGATCTGTTGCACCTCCATTATTTGATGAATCCTTTTGACCATATGGTCTAGCTCTCCTTCAAGATCCTGGAAGAATTTCTCTACAGGCAACACAAGTTGAGTGGGAAAAATAGCCTCTGTCCCATAAACCAGTTAAAAAGGTGAGGTTCCCAGGGACCTTTTCATTGCCACTCGATCATCCCATAGAGATAATTTGAGCTTTGAATCCCAAGCCCTCTTATTGTCCTCCAACAATCTTTTGATGAGATTGATTAGGCTTTTATTGGAAGACTCTGCCAGTCCATTTCCTTGAGGATAATAGGGGGTGGAGTGAATCAGTGAAATTTTTAACTGTTCATGGAACTTAATCAGAGGCTCAGACTTGAAAGAAGAAGCATTATCAGTGAAAATTTTGTTGGGACAGCTAAAACTAGCTATGATATCCTCCAGGAAACTGATAATAACCTTGTGAGAAACATTCCTGGTGGGGGTCGCTTCTATCCAATTAGTGAAATAGTGTGTCGCATTCAGGATCCATCTGTGTTGGCAACTTGAAGGAGGATGAATCTCCCTAATGAAGTCCAACCCCCACTGTTGAAAAGGTGTTGAAGCTACCACAGGCTTTAGTGGCAATGAGTTGAGTTGTTTCTTTCCTGAGAACCTTTGGCATTTGATACAAGCTCTAATTTCTCTATAGATATTAGTGAACAAGGTGGGCCAGTAGTACCCAACCCTAAGAATTTTGTGAGCTGTGGTCTTCCAAAAATAATGCCCTCCACAAAGGCCTCCATGGAACTCAAACATAAATTTCTGGGCTTCCTGTGGGCTCAAACACCTCAACAACACCCCTAGGGGGTCTCTCTAGTACAAGACTTGGTCAATGAGGCAATACCTTATCATCTTAAGCTTTAAATATCTCGCCTTACTTTTACCCATTCCATCAGGAGGCTTCAGTTCTTGCAGAAAGTAAAAAATGTCTCAGTACCAGGTGCATTATGCTAGTGATGAGCCGTCGTGAGAGATTTTGCTGGATGACTCAGCTAGCTGATTTTCTAAGCAAGTATTTATGAAGATAACCCCCAAAGCCCTACAATTGGATTCAGCCAACAGCTTGGCTAAACCCTTCCCTTTAACCATCTTGGTGGGCTTTATCTCTAGGTCAAACTCCAAAATCTTAGTGATCCATTTACCTCTTCTTCCATCTACGTCAGGTTGTATAAGGATATCTTTCACAGATGTTGAAGGCACGTATGCAGTCACTTTTGAGTGTAAGACATAGACTATGAAATATTTGAGACATTTCACTAAGGCATAAGCTTGTTTCTCCATGATTTCATACCGGATCTCCGCATCTCTTAATGCCTTGCTGAAGAAAGAAATGGGTTGTTGTCAACCTTCCTCGTTTTTCTGCAACAAGACCGTTGCTACTGTATCAAAAGAAGCGAACGAAAAAATTAGAAAATCCTTGGAATAGTTAGGACTGATCATCACAGTTGCCTCAGTCAACGCCCTTTTTATTTGGATGAAAGATCCCCTGGGCTCAGCAGTCCATTTTACTTCATTTCCTTTCCTGAGCATAGTTGTGATGTGTTTCACCAATTCAACAAAATTTGAGACGAATCTCCTTAGAAAATTAATCTTCCCCAAAAAGGCCTAAACTTCCTTCCTAGATCTGGGAAGTGATAGGGTCTAAATTGCCTCTACCCTATTGGGATAAATCCTCACTCCCTCTGTTGATACTATATGTCCTAACAACTTACCCTCCTTCATAGCAAAAACAGACTTCTTGCGATTTAAAGAAAGGACAAACTTCCAGCATTTCAGGAAAACCTTCCTTAGGTGATAGTAGTGCTCCATATCAGACCTAGAGAAGACTTTGATGTCATCCAGATAGATCACCACAAACTATTCTTTCTCTCTTATGAAGGCCATATCCATAGCTCGTTGAAAAGTCACTCCTACGTTCATAAGTCCAAACGGCATCATGGCATACATGAATGTCCCCCAGGGAGTGGTGAAGGTTGTCTTCTCTCTGTCCCCGGGCATGACTGATATCTGATTATACCCAGAGATTCCATCAACCATGGATATCATGGATGCACCAGTTACCTTCTGCAATATTTGTTCCATGTTAGGCAAGGGATAATTTTCTTTCCTTGAGATCCGGTTTAGGTTCCTGAAGTCAACACAGAGCTTGATTTCGCCACTTTTCTTCCTTACCGGGACCAAATTGGACACCCACTTAGAATATCTCAAGGGAACAATGATTTGGTCATCTAACAACTTCCTTACTTCTCTCTCCATGACAGGCAGCAACATGGGATTTATCTGTCTTAACTTCTGCCTAAATGCTTTAGCCTCCTCCTTTAGTGGGATCTTGTGTTCAATGACAGACATGTCACATGTCTTGAGGTCTTCATAAGTCCATGCGAACACATCAGCAAATTCTCTTAATAGCTCAGTATATTCCTCTCTCTATTCTTTGGTTAGGTTGCTTGACAACCTGACAAATTTAGGCTCCTCCTATGTGCCAATGTTACACTCAGCTGAATTGGAATCTTCATTCAAAACTTCACCCCTTACTACCACATCGTTACCATCGAACAATCTTTCTAACAAGACTAGTCCCTTCAAAATGTGATTTCTAGGTAGTTGAATAACCTGGTGATTAGCAATTTTATTTAAAAATACCTCAGGGAAAGGGTGACCTTCAAGGTCAGGGTCTGGATCAATGTGCAACGCAAAAAATTCGTCAACAGCCTATAGAAAATTCTTGATTTCCAGATCGTCTTCGAATACCTTCCAATGTTTGACATTGTCTGATACAGATGGCCTATATTTTATCTCAACATCATATTTTCTCTTAGGTGGCAGAGGGATCCTGAACAAACTCGTTGAAACGGCTAAGGAATCGGCCAAAGAATTTTTCTCCCTTGGAATAAACAAGATGTTGAAAGATGAGAATGAATTGTCAATCAAGTCTCACACCTCATTTCTGTAGCTCCTGAGCTGAGGATGCTTGGCCTGATAAGCATTTCTGACTTGTTGAATAATCAGCTCAGCATCTCCGAACACCGCTATCTCCTCTATCCCCATCTCCTTTGCGGCCCTTAAACCCAGAACCAGATCTTCGTATTCTACCACATTATTGGTGGCTTCAAATTCTAGCTTGAATAACAGGGACATGGTTTCCTGACAAGGTGACACCAACACCACACCCACACTGGTGCCTTCGATAGAAGAAGCCCCATCGAAAAACATCTTCCAAACAGAGGTGGTTGGAGGAGGCATCTCGTGATTAAAAGGGGGTTGCCTTCTGACTTGAAAAGAGGCTTCAGGAGAATTAGTGAGCTGCAACAAACTAAATCCCAAATCAGTGTCTAGTGCAAAGATAGGGTGATTGGTGGGGTTTGCCTCATCACTAACAATGTAGGCCAGCTGGGCCTCTCTATACAACCTCCTATGTTCCCCTCCAAAGACTAGAATGGTAGCATATGTGAGATCCATTTGTAATGTTCCTCCAATATTTTTAATCCAAGATCTTGAAAACAACATGCCAAACTTGGGAGGAACATCGGCTACTACAATGTCTATGACCACACTTTTCATTGGCAGCTGAAACAAAGAGACGACCAAGTCTTTGATGACTCTGAGGCATTTCACCCTCCTTGAATTGAAAGAGTATAAATCATGGTAAGCCTTCGTCACCCCCAGTCCCAATTCTTCCATGACTATTTTGGGCATAAGGTTGTGGGAAGCCCCTGAATCCATGAGGTAATTATGCAGCACCTTATCATGTATGTTCAGGGATGTGTAGAAGGGAGGGGATGAATCATCTTTGTCTTCTACCATGGGACCTAAGACAACTACTGGCTTTTCATCTTGAAGGTCTATTGAGTCTATGGAAGGTTGGGGGGCTCGGATTGTAACAGCTTAGAGAGGGACCTTTTGAAATCTTCAATTTTAACTAGTTCTGAGAGGGGTACAGGAATTATGATCTTCTGAATCTCATGCTCAAAAATAAAAGAGGAGAGGGGCTTAGTGTTAGAAAAATAGGGCCACGGAGCAATAAAATAAAACAAATTCAGAAACAAAACATATAAGACACACAATACAAGAGAGACACAGATTTACATGGTTCACCCAGTGTGGGCTACGTCCACCAGA
>CBVK0100580212.1:0-19052 GCA_900067695.1 Picea abies | reverse complement strand
GGTGCTTGGAGGGTAGATTCGGCCTATGGTTGGGTGACAATAGAGATATTGTCAATGGTAAAATGAGCACATTCATTTATATTCTAACAGACTCTTGGGATTATCAAACATATTTTATGGTCTTGCAACCAAAATCTTATCTTGGGGGTTAACCCTTAATTTTAGGTAGGTCTTGGTTAGCCATTGTTGAATACTATATTTGTTTTGGATTAGGGGTTATGAATAGCTCCCATGGAAAATCTAAAAGGAAACTTACCCTATATATTCCTGCTAAACCTAGCTTAGATCAAGAAATGCCTATGTGGGTGGAAAATGGGGATAGTGATGATGAAATAATCCAACAATTTTTTATGGTTGATCTGTCCCTTTCCTTTAAATAAAAAATTGATAATGATATCATTTGTGATGCCATATGTAATCCTAATTCGAGCATCAATAATTTGTGCAAATGTTAGAGCAATGGCATCCACACATTATTGTAAAAGAATAATATAATCATATTCCTACCTATATTTACCTTGCATCCTCTACCACAACCAGCATGCCTATAGAAACAAGTCTAGGAAAGATATCTAATATTAGTCGTAGTTTAGAAGGTCCACATAATTAACAACTCCTTGAGTTGTTGCAAATTCATGATAAAACATTCATGTGGGAATACACTAACATGAAGGGAATCCATCTTGATCTTTGTAATATATATATATATATATATATAGGGGTAAATTTTCAACCTATTCGTTAACCTCAACGTTGAATGAACCCCACAATGTGAGATATAGTGAAGGAAGAATTACAATAGTTGTTAATTGTAAAATTCATCTATCCCATTTTTGATAGTCAATGGGTATCACCCCTTGCCATAGTTCCAAAAAAATGGGAAATGGAAAATTTGTAGAGACCATAGAGAGTTGAAAAAATACACTTCCAAAGATCACTTTCCCCTACCTTTCATTCATCAAGTCTTAGATACCTTAGGAAGGAAGATATAATTTTATTTTCGATATGGATTTAGAGGATACAATCAAATCACCTGCTACATTTTAGTAGGATGTACTAGGCATATTTTCATATTTGATATAGGATTGTGTATGGTTGTACATGGATGACTTCATGGTTTATGGTTATAAATTTGAGGAAGTCTTTACAAATATTGAGAAATTCCTCATTTGATGTAAGGAGACAAACTTGTCCCTCAACCATGAAAAATGCTACATGTGGTTAACTAAAGGAATAATTTTGGGACACCATATCTAAATTATTGGAATCAAAGTGGATCCAACAAAGATTCAAGAAATATCAAACCTTTCTATCCCAAAATCACAAAAGGATATTCAAAGTTTCTCAGGACATGCTGGTTATTACCGTAGATTCATTGAAAATTTCACTAAAATTGCATCTCTTATGTTTGCATTGTTATCTAAAGATGTATAATTTTCTTGGAATGAATAGTGTCAACTCACTTTTGAATCTTTAAAGAAAAAAATATCTCAAGAATTATTTTTAATGGGACCATATTCATCCTTACCATTCCATATATCAATTTATGCCTTAGACACAACAATTGGAGTAGTTCTTGGACAAAAAGAAGACAAGTTTCAAATCATTATTGCTCGATGAAGGTGGACTTAGGAATAAGGAGGAGGACAATGGGTGTTGAAGATATCATTAAAATCTTTAATCTCAAGGTAATCGTGATTATTGTTAATCTCTTTCAATAAATATAGATTTATCTTCTCCCCCCCAAATCTCTATGTTTATGGATCTCTTTTCAATATGTTAATGAGGTTTTGTGGATATAAATTTGCTTGATATTACTAAACTAAGAATTTAAGCATGAAAGTTTATATTTATCATTCTATGGAAGAATGAGAAAGGTATTTCGTTTTGGATGATTGTGGAAGTTGGTAGTGAATTAGCTTGGTCAAGCGAAATCCATCGGATATGTTGGACAAACATCAAGAATTAGTTACGTACCATCATCCTTCTCATAAGAAAGGTATTTCGTTTTGGATGATTGTGGAAGTTGGTAGTGAATTAGCTTGGTCAAGCGAAATCCATCGGATATGTTGGACAAACATCAAGAATTAGTTACGTACCATCATCCTTCTCATATTTCCTTTTGAAAAATCATGTCTGTATTAAGAGAAAGTAAGAAATTATTTATCCCTATGTATATCATTGAATTACTTCCATTCAATGTTTATTTTGACGACTTGTCCGTAGGTAGATTATCCCATAACCAAATTAGCAACTCCATTGGGGAAATAAATTAGGACTCTTTCCTTAATTTTCCTTGGTGATTTCTTGCTCCTTTTCCTTTTAGAAAGCTTTAGTTGACTTTTTATTGTGTGAAATTAGATCCCGAGTGTTCACATGCCTCTTTAATCAAGTTTTGGGTTATTTTTTTTCTAAGATTACCTAGTTTCTAATGTGGTCGCACTTTTCCCAGGAGAATATGTGAATGGTCATTATTTGAATGAAGAGAACCCATGACTAGCTACATTTTGTCTAAAGACAACCTATGACCAATTAGTCACAACTTGTAACTTGTCACTTTTTACTGCAAAGAAACCCATGACCATATATGAGCAATCGCAGCCAAACAAGAATGACCTAGTCTGTAAGAAGATTACCCTGTTGGTAGTTTTATGATAACTTTTGATTCTGAAATCTATTTGGGGTGTTCCCACTAATATTGGAAATGTACCTTTGAGATATAAAAAATTTATGTTAGAATTTTTCCTTTGTTTGGTATTATTCATTTAATTTTTTGGTTTTTATTAGCCTCTACCTATTTGATTAAGTATTTATTTGGTTTTGAAAAGTTGGTGGTGATCATTGACTGGCATGCACACCTTAGGTATTTGGATTTCTTAGCTCATTTGAATCAAAAAAGATTTTAAAAAGATACTACATTACATTTTATTATCATATTAGGTATTTTTCACTCTTATCTTGTTCAAATCACGATAGGGTTAAAAGGAATTGCAGTATATCTTTGCATATCATTTTTTAGGCATTTATTGATTTTTTAGCGAAACATTGTGTGTTGGAGATGGTTTCATTTTAGAGATCTAAATATTTTAAAAAAATAAATCTATTTTGTTATTTTTATCTAGGAGTGAATGCTACATATTTATTTGAAAAGTGAAAAAGGAAACCTTTTTCTCTCTCCCAGTTACATAGTGTTCATCGAAATGAATAAAAAATTGCATTATTTTGCAATTTTTATCACATTAATGAATTACCTTAATTGAAAGGGTAAAGAACATCATTAAAATTCATTCCATACCTTGAGTAAATAAAACACCTAAAATAAACACTAATATAAAAAGAACTAGATGTTTTATTTATAGCAAACACCTTTTATTCTAGGTTTTAGGGCCTTGGTGTAGGGTTGGAGAGTCAATTCTCCAAGGCCACATAACCAAACTTGGAATTGATTAATAAGTGTGAAAATACATAAGTATCAGGGTTGGAGAGTCAATTCTCCAATGCCACATAACCAAACTTGGAATTGATTAATAAGTGTGAAAATACATAAGTATCAAGGGGAAATTTTTGTAAGAACCTATAACATAGTTGTCGAACATGAGGTCACACTAAAATCAAGTGAAGTGATATCCCCTCTTCACTTGCTTTTGATGTTTGGTGTATTATTATGTGTATGAGGGTTTTTGGAAGTGTCAGGTCCTTTGGGTAACATAACTTATCAGAATATTCAGGGTTTGTTTTCTTTCCCATACATGTGATCTCAAACCATGATTGTTCCACCAATTCACCAATTGTGAAGTGGTGGTATCCATAGTGACGTTTCCTAGGGAATCACATGGGTGACTACAAGAGGGAAATGCTTGCAGCACTTGAGGTAGATGTATAATATTTGTTTCATCTCCCCTAGAGGATGCCCACATTCATGAGGGTACTTTCACCTTGGTTTATTTTTTCATGAATATTACTATAACTATCTCTCACACCTTCGCTAGAGAGGTTCTGGGGATTTCATCACCTTGAAATTTTGGTTTTTGAAATGCCCATTTGATTGCCATTTTTTTTCTGATGTATCTTTTATATTTACTAGGGTTTTCTCTAAGGTTTTTTCTAGTTGTACTGGGATTTTTTTTACTTATTTCAAACAAATATTTCACCATATTTGACCAACCCCTTCACCTCTCTCATAGACAGTGAGGTTCTCCTCCTAAGGTTGAGGAAAATCCAACTGTAAGGTGATGACTATATACACTATATGACACAAACATAGTTATTGAGACTCATACATCATATTCAGAAGAGTGTGAACATGTAGAGATCAAATTAATTTATAAAAATCTTCGTTCTCATTTTAGTGAACCTTTTGTTGGGTGAGATTCATTTTAGTGACCCTTTTTTCTTTTTGAATATTTCTCACATAATGTTGGGTTTCAGTGGGTCATATATTGTAGGAGGACCTACTACTTATTCACCCAATGTGTCTGGAAGATCCACAATAACTTCTTCCATTCTAATAATTAGTGCAATAGTCACTCTCATGTCTATGCCTCAAGCATTAGGTATTCCTTTTTGGGGAATACTATTGGTCCCATCTCTTCCTTCTCTTAGTTTACATATCTTTAGTACACCCCATGTGACTCTACAGGTACCTATGTTTGGTTTTATTTTCGGTGGGGGAAAAATCCTTGGTTTCATTGTCGATAGTAGGTTTCCTCCTACTTTTGGTATACTCATAGGTAGTTCAGATAAACCTAATTCATATTTTCCTTTTATTTATAACCTTAATCCTAGGTTTTCCCTAGAAACTATATTTCCTATTGCTACTGGGAGAAGCAATATACCTAGGACCAATGGGGTGGGTGGATCTATGACTTCACTGAGACTGCAAGGTCCAAAATCAATCTATATAAATATGTTTTCCAACCCTCGGCTTCCATTTTTGGATACCTTGAACTTCCATCATTCATCCTAGTTTAAAAATGAACCCATTAAGAATCAACCACATTAGCTACACATTCCTATAAAATTATGATCAGACAAACCCAATTTTAGCATCAAGTTTGAAGGTTATCCTTATATACCCACATTATGACCTTCCACATATGGTCCTCTTCAAACTCTTTGGTGGATGATAGTATTATATTGCATCCTTTCTAGCAAATAATTGTAGGGAGCACCGTGAAATGGTACATTGGATTACCAAGTGCCTCTTATCATGTGTTTTGATCCCTAGTGATGGCCTTATTGAACCATTTCCAACTTCCGATTTGTTATGAAACAGAAACTAAAATTTTGACATATTTATGCTATAATACCTCTACTCATATCTCTTATCATATACATGAGTGAAGATGGTGGTGTAGGATCATAAAAGATATAATTTCAGATGAACTTCTTGTGGACTAGTTTATTAAGTATTTATTTCCTAATATCATGAAATGTGTATCTATGTTAGGATATTTAACTGAAGGTCACATTATATTGCATGCACAACATCTATATTTGATTATTATCATTTTACCACATTGTATGATTTGATACCTCATGCTCCTCGACTATCCATAGATCCTTCCAAACCTACCCTAGGACCACATGCATGTGGTGTTATTGGTTACATTTCCTATATTTTTTTTGGCCAGTTGAAAATTCAAATGGGTTAGATGACCATATCTTCTAACCTACCTACCACTATGCCATCATCACAAAATGACTTAGTTCCTAACCAAACCCATGAAATTCATTCGTTACAATCAAATATAAATAATTCTCAACAACTAGAAGTAAAAAGGAAGAATACAAAGAAACATTATACTCCTGGGTAAGGTACTTCCCCTAATCAAAATTCTAAAGAAAGAGGCACTAGTGAGCCAAAGAAAAAGAAATTACCTTGCAAAATATACATTGAGGATCATCCTACTCACAAGTTTCCTTAGATGGATGATGTTCACCAATACTTAGGATAATATAATTCCTAGTAGCATCCCACTATCCAAATGAATCGTTTTCCACCGCAACAACAACAAATGGTTGTGATGCACCCTGCACATCCATAAGGGGCAATACCACAAATGTTAACATATACATGTGTGACCACGAATTTACCATTCAAGATATAGATAATAATTATGATAATAATGAGAGTGGTTCCACTGATAAGGATCCATATTCATCCCATCCAAGTGGCTCTCTGTAGATAGAGAAGCCATCTAATGCTATGGTGCTTCTCCCCGACAAAGGTTTCATAGAAAGGTCTACACACAACCCAATTTACTAATCTTCTCATAATTACAATATTGTTGAAGATTGTTTTGAAGCACCTTGTGATATGTCTAGCATAGAGGTCCTTCATAGCTTCCCTATGCAACAAAAAACATTGTTGAACAAAATTGATAGAGTTGATCCCTTAAAAATTTTCTGATTACCTTTGACATTGATCAAAGTCATCCTAGGATTCCTCACCACTTTTGTTTCCAAATCCAAGTTTCTTCATGTGGGAAAAACATATTTATATGTTTTTTTGATGAAAGAGCCTCCAATTTCAATATTATGTCTTTGTCTTGTTGGGAAGCCTTAGATTCTCTAGTGCTTATCTCGTCGGCCACCATGTTGAATGAATTTTATGGTAATACCTTTAATGATATGGATCATTTATGGAATTTAATGAGAAGTAGTAAACGAAATGGAGAACACACACACAAACATCAAGCTAAACTGGATAGAATGGTGGTAGCTTGTCTCTGAATAGAGAGAGAGATGTTGGCTATGCTCATTTGAAAAATATATCATAAGAGTATGAAATAATGACCTTTTAACATAAATAAATAAACCTAAAGGTACAAAACCCTAAACCTAGGATGTGAAGCACCAAAAGGTATGTGGGCCCCAATCTGGTTAGTTGATATATCAACTTCCATGGGGTGCAATGTTTTCATACAATCTTTGTTTATGGTGAATAATAGCTTGTTGGAAATATATAACTAAGAAATACAATTTGTGGCATGGTTTGGGTGTGTGAAAGATAAACATAGGCCCCTATATTTCTCAAAATACATTGTTTAGGGCCTCAAAATTTTCCCAGAAGTTTAGGACCCAAAAAAGTAATAACAAAACTACCAAGAAGGGGAACTATGTTGAGTTATTGAAAGAGGTGGGTGGCCACTGATATCCGCCTAGATCATTTGATCCTCATGTAAGCATTCCCTCCTTTCCAATTACGTTAGGTGGAAAGACTGTTTCAATTGAAGTTGAAGTAGTCAATTTTCCTTTAGAGTATAATATTTTGTTAGGGAATAGTTTGTTTTATGTGATGATGGAATTTGTATCTTAATTATTTAGAGTCCTATACTTTCCTCATTAAGTAAAGTGGTTACTATAGATCAATTCAAGTACTATATGCATGATTTATGAACTAACAATAGTGCAAATTTTTCATTCATCAATGATTCCAAGATCGCTTTTGACTGTATTGGTGTTGGGATGTTAAAATTTTGATCTCTCATGGGAGCTTTTCCTTTTACTCCACCTATAATTTTTGTTAACTTGTCTCATATATTTATTATTTCATCAAGTTCTATTGAATCACAAGGTTCATCCTTAACATCTATTTCTATCAAGGATCTGGTGCTTTAGCATTGGCTTCTCTCTAACATCTTCATTACTAATCAGGACCCTTCGGTAGTACCTAGTCCCTATGAAATCAAGTCATTAGGATCAAGTGTTCCATTAAGTTCAGTTTAAATTTCCTATCAGTTTATCTAATTGGTAAATCTGGAGGATGATCATAATTTCCATCACTATATGAAACATGATTTATTTACTTCACCCATTTGGGTCATCAACCCTCCTAGTTCACATGATTGATTGGATACTTACTTTCCTTATAATGAGGTTATCCTTGAAGACATGACCGAGTATAAACAATCATGGGAAGATGTGCCTAACATATCATTTTTCCTCCCTGAACAAAATACTTTTGAGGTTGGTATGAAAATCCTAGTTTCACTTGCTGATGTCGAATGGTACCAATGCCCCATCCCAACACACGATGTGTATTTAGAAGGGAATTTGGAAAATTAATCATAGACAATTACCATAGATATCTCAGTGCATCCAAGTGTTGTGTAAAAAATCTTTATTGGTGCATATTTTTCTCCTCGAGAAATCGAGCTTTATACTACCCTTTTTAAGGAATTTCATGATGTTTTTGCTTGTACCTATGAGGATATGTGAGGAATTTATCCTTGGATTGTTGAACATGAGATAAAAACATATTATGGTAATAATAATATTCATCGTAAGTTATTCTTACTTAATCCAATGAAGGAATCTTCAATTAAGAAAGAGGTTGAAAAGTTGCTTCACATTGGTTTTATTTACCTAGTGCCTTTGACCAAATGGGTTTCAAATCATGTATTGGTTTCTAAGTAACAAGGAACCGTCCACATATATACTAATTTTAGGTATCTTAAAAAAACATTTCTAAGGATAATTATCCTACCCCATTCATCAATTAGATCATTGATGAGTGTGCTAGCAATGAAATATTTCCTTCATGGATGGTTTGTTTAGCTATAATCATATTCATATAAAGAAGGAACAACATCATAAGAATACATTTATCTATCCTTGGGGGAATTTTACTTATTGGAATATCCTTTTGGTCTAAAACATTATGGTTCCACATTCTAGCAGGCCATGTCATATGCTTTTCATGACATCAAACACATTGTTAAAGAATATTTGGATGATCTAGCAGCTCGATCCCACAATCATGCAGATCATCCATCTCATCTTCATGTCATATTCACCTGATGTTGGTATTATAACATTTGTTTGAATCCAGACAAGTGCATTTTTGTGTGATATTTGAGATATTACTTGGTTTCATTATGTCCAAGTATGGGATCATGGTTGATCCATTGAAGTAGAGGTGATAGTTCAGTGTCCTCCTCTATGCACTATTTCACAACTTCAAAGTTTACAAGAAAAGGGAAATGTTTTGTGAAGATTAATGACAAATTATGCAAAGATTGTGAAAGGTTTCATGCATCTTTTGAAGAAGGGTGTTCAGTTTATCTGGGATGACAAACAATAATGTTGTTTTAATGATTTGAAAACAACCGTGGTATGATTCCCATTTCCGAGTCCACTTGACTATAACAAGGAAATTTTCTTTATCTATCCACATTTGAGTCGATCATTGGTATGGTGTGTTGAGAAAAATATATGAGATGATCTTACTCAAGCATTTTCATATTCTACTTGGCTAGAGAAAAATAGACGGGAATGTCACCCTATGTTTATAGCCATCAAAAATAATATCCTAACTCACAAGTATTGATTACAAGTGCTTAGGGTAGTATTTTTATAAATAAAATATTTCTGAAAAATCCATTATTTATATGATTTTTTGAATATAACAATTGTTGAAATAAATGTAGAGATAGAAGTAAAGACACCAAGATAATAATCAAGACAGATGAGGCATAAATAAATCCTTTATTTCATTCCAATTCATCAAAGAGGCATTCTCTTTACAAAATTTCGTGAAGAAGTTTTGGACCAAAGTCAAACTTATTTTCTGAATATAACAGTTGCTAAAATAAATGTAGAGACAGAAGCAGAGACACCAAGATGATAATAAAGATAGATGAGACATAAATAAATCCTTTATTTCATTCCAATTCACTAAAGATTCATTCTCTTTACAAAATTTCGTAAAGAAGATTTGGACCAAAGTCAAAATTAGACATCCCCGATGGAACATACAAAAGGACCTTTGATAGAAAATCAAAAACTGAACTCTAAAATTTGGATCATCTTGCCACAGATTGTTGCACACTCGAATCTGCACAATAGCCTTCATCTGTCATGAAAACTAATTCACAAAGAGACAAGTCTACAGACACTATCAAAGATAGATCAACACCTCTGAAAAACAAGTGTCTGAATGATGTAATCTAGCCCTGAATCTTATTGTCTATAATAAGACCCTGTTCTCATAAAAAAAAATCAGGCTTGTGATAAATTAAGCAATGAATGAAAATTGAACTATCTCAACATGAAATCAAAGAGAAAACCTTAGTATGATTTTCCTTATATCCTCCTCTTGTTCCTCCCTTCCTTTTTTCCTTTAAGAAAATTAGAATTGGTTGAAGTAGTTGAACTACCTCATTAGTTAAGTTAACTAAAAACTCAACCAACCTTTTAGTTAGGCGAGAAGAGTAATAAATCATAATAAGGGTTTTAAATAAATAATAACTAGTAGGTGGGACCCCTTGTGACTCCCTTTAGCTCTTAATAATCATAACATAACTAGTTAATTAAGAAAAACACCCCTCCTTGTGACTCCAATCCTTGTGACTCCCTTTAGCTCTTAATAATCATAACATAACTAGTTAATTAAGAAAAACACCCCTCCTTGTGACTCCAATCATCACATTCATATTTGACAGTTTATCTCATTTAAATTTGAAATTATTTTCAAAAATGTACTACCAATATATCCAAAAATCCTTCTGTCCATAATTCTGAAGTTAATTGTTCCCAACAAAAGATAAATAAATAAATCTTAAAATCCATATTTTCCAGTCTGCGAGGAAATATTTCCTTTGTTACCGATATCACCTTTTAAACTCTTTGACTTTTCCTTAGGTTATGTGGATCCATTAGGCCTAATATCGTTGATCATATGAGAGCAATTTTCCCTTAATTACATGTGGGAGGACAACGATATATCATAATCATTTGAAGGTGAGGAAGGGGCAGTAGTGGCTTTCCCTCTATCAGGGGCATAGTGGGTCTCGAGTTTTAGCCTTTTATTTGAATAGCTCATTCCTGTATGCATAATTGATTAGAAAATAGTTCCTTTAACAGCCAAACATGACAACTCCTTCAAAATATTAAATAGACTTTGGCTCAGCAACATATCAGACTCATGCAATCCAATCCATACAAATTTTTTAACTGTGGTCAATGAGAAAGGGGTGAACAAAAGGTCTTGGGACATGCGAGGGGTTGTATTTAGACAAACATGATAAAATGAGGGGGAAATAACATGGTTACTTCTCAAAGACAACAAAAATCAACTATAATGAAACTGAATAAAATATCACTGTGATCCAATCAAGAAATGTGATTTCAAACTGCTTCAATACAAAATTCTTCTTAACTCTAATTAAATTTTAAGAACAAGGAGTGAAAAATGAATGTGGGAAGGCAATGGGATTGTAATTAGCGAAAAGAAAAATAATGGTAGGGAAAGAAAGAAGATATTGTTCATAAAATTAATTAAGTATTCCATAAAACGATTATGTAAAAGGAAATAACACCAGCCAAATAATTACTGTAATCAAATGAAAACTACTGTGTATAATTCAATTAATTTTGTGCATTGACTTGTTCATTGTTTGTAATCAGATTTTCAACATAACCTTTCCAAACAAGAAAACATGAATTCCATAACAACCTGTAGAGGAGCTCGGTTCTTCTCATTTATCCAATTAATATTTTAAAACAATCCCCAAATGAAAAAACTATCACTCATTTCCGCTCTGTTCAGTGTCAACTCATCAACCACTTTCCATCAGTAATTAAACTATCATAAGACCATACTGCCATAACACACATGCTTATCTCTATCAAGATGTATGATATTCATTAAACAAACATAGTGGACAGTCCAACATAATGATCCATATTTTAATTGCAAAGATCTTGATTTTCCATTTAAGCACAAAGACAACAATTACCAACTCAACCTATCATGTTGTAGGAATGCCACACATGCTCACGTATCACGCATGAAGCATCGTTGTGCATTAATAAATTGTAAACTAATGTTGGGTTACCAATTCAATTGTCAAAATAACCAATGTAGTGACTAAATACCAAAACCAACACCATTGTCAACATAATCAACAGAGACGAGCCAAAAATTGAACATTGTCGACCATACACCAACAACTTATAACAACCAATAGTATACCTGATAGGCCATCACAGTTCCCTCTATCAAAACCTAGGTTTGAGAAATCAAGGTTTTTATCTGTACACCAACACAGGGAGGCTGAAGTCGACTCCCATGATTGGGTGAGAACCTCTGAGGCCAACAGTGCACACATAGGGTATACAACCAATGAATTCACTGACAGGATGAAGGTTCAAGAGATATGAGAGACAATGAATAGAGGAGAAAAGGTTCCATTTTGGCCTTGTAACAACACTTAGAACACACAGGGTATAACCCTCGTGGCTCTCCCAATCAACCGACTAACAATGCTGAGATAAAATAGAGCTGAGAAGAAGCAATATAACCCATTGCGCAACCATCAATAGCATTAACAAACCCATACTGAAGTGAAACAATTCACAGTGACACAAGGCATTTCAAACCCAGTAAACCCCATAACAACAATGACTAGGTATGACGATAAGAAAACGTGGAGATGGCCAACCAATCTAGACCGAATAAAAACCCTTCAACCAAGACAAATAATGATGATAGACGACCTTCATGGCCTCTAACACTCAAAATGATCAATAAAACTGTGACTTCAACATTATTGCAATAAGAACCACACCAACGATTTGTTCTAGAAAAATATCACAGATTTACACAATTGTTAGACTTAAGGAAAGCACAAACCCATACATTCTGAGCCAATATCTATCTCATAACTAGAGAAAATTCATGGATGGCGAAAAGACATACCTGTAACCAAAATCACCTTAAAACATGAGTTTGTCCGAGCGGTTTTTCCTCTGCTTGAAAGTCGGAGCCTAAACACAAAAAAACATGGTTGAACAATAGCCAAACTAGGGTGGAAGCTAGTGGAAGGAGAAAGAGTGACATGTAGTAAATGCACGTCACCTCCACCCCCACTCATTCAATCCCTTAGTACATGCTAGCCAGCCTCCCATTAACTCATTTGATTAAACCATGCATCGGAATTAACATCCATCACTTTTCAAATGCGCCACTCACATCATACCTTACCATTCTAACTATACAATAATGCATATCAACCATGTTTCATATAACCAATAAATCACATAGCTATTACTTGTTAGCTAGGATCAACAACAATCATTTTTAATTTCAATGCATATAGGGTAGCATATTAGTATAGTATAGTTCCTTCCTTTTTCACTTTGTTAATTGATTTTATCTGTTTTCAACTGCTCTTATATATTATTACTAACATGTCTCTTGTGCAAGTGTCACAATAATGAATCCAGGAACATATAGGAATGACGAAAATGGATAACATAGGCCATCGTAACATGAAATTAGAGAAACAAAAATAATACATAACATGCCTTATCCATCATTCAATTGTCACAATTAGAACCAACACATAATAGGCCTTATCCATCGGCAATAAAACCAAGATTTCATCATCCATGTAAGTGGTGTCAAACAACAGCCTAAGATGAAATAAGAACTAGATCTGATCTCCCAACCTACAAGGGGGTCCCACCTACTAGTATTATATATCTTGTTAGCTTATAATAATAGGATTTAACAATACTTTGCGGACAAAATCCTCGTTGTGATTTTAATCATCAACAAACTGATGACTCTAGAAGGAAATTTGTTTTCAACAAATTTGAACTCAGAACTCATGGTTTTGCAGGTCAAGAAGATATAACCAGGAAGATTATGCAACAGGGGGAAGTGAGCGGATTTAATGGAAAAATGACCAAGAATTCGGGAATAGCTCATGAAAAGTGTTAAGTATGAGGGGTTTTACCATTGTATTTATAATCATTCAACCAGGATCGACTCTAAATTCAAGGAGAAAATCTATGGACTTGCTCTCTTAATTCTCAAATGAATGAAGAAAAAGAAGGCAGAAGCGGGAGATAACCCAAAGAAATTTTTTAGACAGCAGTGGAAGTAGATAAAAAATTCAAGTGTGCTTGTCATGGGAAACATCGTGATAGCTGTGTAAGCTTGATTTCTATTGACCAACAACATCTCGCAGGAGCGACACTGTGGCAGAACTGATCCAACATCTTAATTTTTACCAAATCAACTAAAATATGGTAAGCAACAAAATCACGACAGAAGTAAAATTGCAAAAATTAAAACAACAACAATAAAATGACAGAATGTAAAAGAAGTAGGAAATGTTTTAAAAAAGAAAGAAAAAGTCAAACTACTATAAAACAGAAAAGAAATTAGTGCAAAATGGAAAGCAGAGCTAGGTTACTAGTATACAGAAAATCCAAACAATGTTAGGAATTTTCACGTTGGTCCCATGTAATGGTTCAAGTGAGAACTGTTAGTACTGTAGGAAAACAATTGCTCCTATAAATCCTTTAGAATGTAAGAGTTAGTATCTAGGACAAAATCAATTTTGAAAGGACCCGGAAATAACACTTGGAACTCTGAGGTAATTATCAACCCTTTAAAGTATACAATTAGATCATCGAGATAGATATGGATACTGATCAATTCATCAAGAGTTGTTTGTATAGGTATTTTAAAAGCGATACTTCCATCAGGTAAGACAGAAAGAAGACATTTATAAGTCATGGTACCCCAATTAGTGACATGATTGGTTTTGTGAGCATCTGTCCCTTTTCCCTTGATTTGACTGTAAACCAAAAACTGTCAAGTAAGGGCCTCATCTATGACCTTACAACTTGTTGCAGAGTCATTTCCATATTAATAGGAGGGAAAGGATTTTTCATAATAGCCTGACTAAATGTGCGGAAATTAATTCAGGTTCTAATATGATCAGTACCTTCGAAATAGGTCCCCAATTGGAAACCCATTCAGGGTACTTGATAGAAAAAATGATCCCAGCCCTTAAGATATTTTCCAACTCCCTTTGAAAATTTTCTTTAAATGCAAAGTTAATAGGTCTATGTTTTTGCCTAACTGGTTTCATGCCTTCCTTGATGGAGATAGCATGTTGTATAAGACTAGGATCAAAACCACGAAGATCCTCATAAGACCAAGAAAAAACATCTTGAAATCCACCCAAGTAGCTTGGCAAACTTCATTTCTTCTTTATCAGAACATTGGGTACCTATTTTAACATTCTTTGAAGATTCAAGTGTCCCAATGCTCAATGAGATGGTTTCACCCACCTTCCTTCTTGACTCCTCTTTTTTTTTGTTTCTATTTATTTCCTGCATCACTCAATGAAAATGAACTCTCTATAGGAGTCAAGCCCTTAGGAATCTTGTTGTCTTCTATGGATATAATTCCATTAGACTTAAGAGGTTCATTTTGAATGAAAGAACAAATTCTCTCACTGTTAGGGAAAACCCGCCAAGATTCTATATTTTCAAGGATATTCAAATGATATAGAGGTCGAAAAGTACAATCAGGTCTGTGAGGAAAAAGTTGTTGATTAGGAGAAGCTGCAAAGACAGCTAACCGATCTGCCATGGAGTTTAACTCCCTCTTAAAATGAGTGATTTTGAAAGATAAAAGGTTTGAGATAAGCGCCCAAAGAGTTTGGGTGTATCGTTTCATCAACTTGTTACTAGGAGAGTAAATTTTATGTACAAGGTTCACAACAAGCTCAGAATCCCCCAAAATGGAAAGGTGACCATAGCCAATCTTATAGGCATTATCAATGCCTAGTAACAAATCTTTGAATTTGGTTACAATGTTTTTGCAAGAAAACTCCAACCTATAAGAAAAATTATGGATTTTTCCTATAGGAGAAATCAAGATAATGCCAGATCCTTTACCTTCATTAGAGCATGAACCATCAAAGTGCATGTGCCACATACCATCATATAAATAAATTTGTTCCAAGGGAATGTTATCCTCCTCGAAAAAGATGGAATACACCCCTAGGGCCTCTTCGATATAATTTACATTAGGTTGTGGAACACTCTCTATGTAAGGTGAAATCCTTCCCTCTCTAAGGAATATAATGTTTTTACCATCCCGAGGAACAAATAAGTGTTTTCGGTCGAGTGAGAGGTATCCACCCATCAAATCTTGCCAATATTCCCAAGATTATTGAGTAATTGCTTACTAACATATCAATTACCTGAATACTAAGGGTTGTCCTTATTTCAGGGTGTGCGGACAAAACTAAGGTCACATATTTAATCTCGCCTATGGTTGTTTGTTGTATACTATTATAGGAGAGCATGCTTCTGGCATTTTCATTTGTAAAAGACAAGCCTAGATCTTCCATAATAATCTTCGACATCACACTTGGGCCCGAACCACCATCAATGAGGCAACAATTACTCCAAGGAGAAAAATTAATGGACCTACTCTTTTATTTCTCAAATGGATGAAAAAATGGAAGAAGAAGCGGGAGATATCCAATCTCTTTATAAGACAACAGTGAAAGAAGATAACAAGTTCAAGTCTGTCTCCAGGAGAAACATCGTAACAATTGTGTAAGATTGATTGTTATTGACTAACAATATCTTGCAGGAGTGTCACTGTGGTATAATTAATCCAACATCTTATTCTCGACCAAAATCAGTTAAAAATATGACAAAGCAATACAAATCCTAACAGAATAAAATTGTAAAAAAATAAAACAGTGAAAATAAAATGATAGAAATGAAAAATTAGTAGGAAATGTTTAAAACATAAAGAATAAATCACACTACTATAAAGTAGAAAGGAAAAATAGCGGAAAACTAAAAGCAAAGCTAAACTACTAATATACATAAAATCAAAACAACGTTAGAACTTTTCAAGTTGGTTCCATATAATGCCTCAAGTGAGAATCATTAGTGTTGTACAAAAACAATCGATCCTGTAAATATTTTAGAATGTAAGATTTGGTACCTAAGACAAAAGTGATCTTGAAAGGACCCAACCATAATTTTTGAAATTTTGAATGTCTTCCCCTATCAGCGTGAGTTGAATCCTATAGCAATACATTTTCATTGATTTTAAACTTGACAGTCTTGACACTCTTGTTGAAATACTTCTTAACAATTTGTTGTTTCCTTGTAATATTATCCAAAGTAAACATCCTTTGCTCTTCCAAATCTAGAAGTGCATTTATCCTTTGTGAAATATCAGAAGAATTTAATTATTCGATCTGTATCATCAATATTAAGGAAGAAAGTTCCATCTCAGTAGGAAAGAGGGATTCTTGGTCATAGACAAGGTGAAAGGGGGTGCAACCAATGCTTACCTTAGCGATAGTTCAATATGCCCAAAGGGAGTAAGTTAGGAGAGTGTGCCATTGACGAGGCTTATCTTCAATGAGCCTTTTGATGATTCCTACCACATTTTTGTTGGTAGACTCAACTTGCCCATTTCCTTGGGGATAATAAGATGATAAGGTGAAATGTTCAACCCCCAAATTAGCTAAAAATTGGGTCATCTTAGAAGAAATGAAAGCAGGACCATTGTTTGTAATAATTTCCAATGGAAGACCAAATATGGAAAAAATATTATTCTCAAGGAAAGAAATTACATGTTCCTCTGTTGAATGCTGAAATGGGACAACTTCAGCCCATTTTGTAAAATAGTCTGTGGCTATCAAAATAAAAACATGTCCAACTAAATATGGAGGATTAATAGGACCAATGAAATCCAATCCCCACTTTGAAAAGGGAAAGTCTGGTAGGATAGGCTGTAATGGCATGTTGAAAGGCATTCAACAAATTTTTGGCACTTGTCACAAGATCTTGAAAAAACATAAGAGTCATGAAAGATTGAAGGCCAATAGTATCCTTTTCTAATCATTTTGGAGGCAATGGTTTTAGTATAAAAATGACCTCCTACAGGAATGAAATAATTTGAAGAGCCATGGGTCTCTTGCAACAGTTTATGTGCGTCTTCATTATTTACACAGTGAAGAAACACACCATCAACAGACCTTCGAAACAATAAGTCTCCTATAATGACGTATCTTGTGGATTCAAGAGAGAGCCTTCTCCTCTGATGAGTGTCTAAATTGTCTGTACATCTTTGGTTCTATAAGTAGTAAATTAAATTCTTGTACCAGGGATGTTCAGACACCGGGAGAATCTGGTTATCAATGTAAAAGAGAGTTGATAGGGAACTATCCTCTTCATAAATTTCTTCATTATTCTCAACATGCTGAGCTAAGTGAAGGTCCAAGTCACGTCCCTTGATAGTGGTAGAAGTCATGATATTCAAATCATTCTTCTAGATCTTGGCAAGACAATGTGAAATCCTCCCTGAAAGATAAGTCTGTGAGAAAAAAAACTTGACCGAAGGTAAAGGGACTTTTACCAATGTATTCTTACCTAAGATGAAGTGGTGAAGCTTCTCAATAGCCTTAACAAGAGAGAAACCATGTTTCTAAATAAAATAATATTTAAACTCATCATCAGACAAACTTTGACTCATGTAATCCACTGGTTTTTTATTCCCTTGGTCATCATTTTGCATGAGGACAACAAAAACTTCTTCCTTGGTGGCATTAGTATATATCGTGAATTTTCTCTCAAAATATGACTTCGCTAAAACTGACACGAAACTAATTTCTTTCTTAATCCCTTCAAAATCATATTCGACATCATCTGTCCAAGAAAAAGAATGATCTTGCTTAAGCATATTATGAATATTTTTGACCATCACAACGAAATCTGGAAAAAACCTATAGACAAAGTTAATAACCCCGATAAAAGCTTGAACCTCCTTCTTGGAAGTGGGAGCAGGCAGATTAAGGATAGCATCAATCCTTTCAAGATCAATTCTTATTCATGAATCAAAGATAATGTGCCCAAGGATCTTTCCCTCGGTAACGCCGAAAATGGATTTGGAAGGATTTAGAGAAATGACAAATTTCCTACATCTCATGAGAGCTTTCCTTAGATGAACCAAATGATCTTATCAGATTTTAGAGTATATTGTTAAGTCATCAAGGTAGATCTAAATGATCTTACCAATCAAATCATCAAAATATATTTGCATAGCTCTTTGAAAGGTGGCACCTGCATTATATAAGCCAAAAGGCATACGCTCATAAGCAAAGGTACCCCAATGAGTAATAAATGTGGTTTTATATTTACCTTCCATTTTTACCTTGATTTGATTGTAACCGGAAAAACCGTCAAGTAAGGACATCATTTGTGACCCT
>CBVK0100580208.1:0-18329 GCA_900067695.1 Picea abies | reverse complement strand
AGAAATGAATTAAATAATGAAGTGGTTGCAACAAGAAGGGTAAAGGAGTTATGTGTTGACTAATTAAGAAAATTTAGTTGCAATAAGAAAGTGGGTTATCCTAGAAGATGGAGAAAGGGGTAAGACATTTACAAGGAAACTTCTAGAGGAAGGCACTTGGAAAAGTATAAATAAGAGAGCAAGGGACTCCTATTATCACCTACCTACCTATTGAACATTATTAAATATCTATTTTGTGAAAGGTTATTTGCAGGTGTACACTGACAAATATGAGAAAGCATGGGTTTGAGGAAACGAAGATATGAAGGAACAAAAGTTTCGCAGCTATAGAGAAAGTGAATTAAACATTGCTTCAGAGGTTATTCACGAGTCATAGGCACAGAGAAGCATGTGAATCCATGGGAAATAGTGGAGGAAAGTAGGGATACCCACAAGTTGTAGAAAGGGAAATTGTGGATATGTAGAAAGGGCAAGGAGAAAGTTGTTTGTTCGAGGTTTCAAGATCGGAGGAGAGACTATAGGTATGTTTTTCAGAGATCATATAGAACATGGATACTACATCATCAAAGGTATGTTCATAGTTATGTTTTGAGATTGTATCTTAGTGGTGTTGTGGAGCATGCTTGAGACATGACTTGGTGAGGTTTGGTATATTCCCTCTTTTATGTATGGTATCTGTTGTAGAGTATGATTTGAGGTATAAATGTTGAAGAATATTGTTGGAGCATGTCTGGGTGTTACTGGTATATCTTTTGGCACATTGCAAGATGAATGTTTTAGTAGTCTTGGTATATGATTGGATTATGAGTGGTACATGTTTAAGGATATATAAAAGTGAAGTCTTGGCACATGGTTTGATGTAAGAGTTTATGGTTTTCAATTTATGGAGGGTATGATGTATTGCTAGAGGCCCTTTGCTGGTTATCTTGATGTATGTTCTTGTGAATGCTTGATGCACTTGTTTTGGTATAGGTTGGTACTTGGTTGTGATTGGTGCATGCTTTCTAGAGGCATGTGTGGGTGATGGTTGTGAGTTGTTATGAGTATTTTTGTTTGATGCACATCCTCGTGATATTATTCATTTGGTTGAGAGTTGTTTTTGTGATTGATATTGGTGATTGGATTTGGTTTGGTTGATGAGATTATTTTTACAGATTGTTGGTATAAGTTGTTACAGGTTTATCGTACAAGTTGGGAACATGTTTACAGTGAAAGTTTGATAGAAACATAAATAGTGAAAGTGAAATTGGGTGAGTTTGTGGTAGTATGCGAGTTGTTGTGAGGATAAATGCAGATATATGTGATTTGCAATTAAAAAGGGTGTGGATACTCATGTGTTCCAATATAGACAGGTCATGGATCTATAGGAAATATTTGAAGAAGGTTGGTACATGTTGTGATAGAGTGTTGGTACATGTTGACAGTGATAGAGTGACAATGGAAGTGATTGATTCAGTGACAATGACATGTTGTTCACATTTGAGATTTATACTTCAGGGTGGTTGGATGGGGAAAGGAAAGGGGATCGTATCCTACTTCTGGTTGGTGTCAGTAATCAGGGAGTTGGCGATTCCTTCAGGTTGGATCCTATGAACTAGGTGGTTGTAGCCACCTTCTATTTGGAGTCAGAGAACTCATAGGGTTGGAGCCTCCTTCTAGTTAGACCTAGAGAATTACAGAGTTGGAGATTCCTTCAGGTTGGAGCCTAAGAGACTAGGGGGTTGGAGCCTCCTTCCGGTTGGATATGGAGAATTAGAAGTTGTAATTCTTTGAAATATAAGAAAAAAATTATATGGTTTTCTCCTACATTGTGTTTCCACATAAATATTGGTGTACTGTGTATTGTGTGGATGTGTCCATTATTGTTTATTATGCACTGATGGATGTTAATGTTTATGATGTAATAATATATTGATGACGAACTGATGAACATTGTTGAGTAAGTTAAAGGAATATAAACTATGGTTAAAATAACTATAAATTGCTCATTATTGATTCACCCCTCCCTCTCAGTAATCCAACAATTGGAATTAGAGATGGTTCCTTCAAGAAATAGTTTAACCACTGCAAGTAGACCATGGAGAGGAACAATGTGTATAAAAATGGAATACCATAGTTTGATGTATAGAACTATGCATTATGGAGTATAAGAATGAGAACATATGTAAAAGAGCAAGGATTTGATGTTTGACAATCAATAGTAGATGAATATAAATAGTCCACCACTCCTCCAACAAATAATGATGGAAAGAAACTCAGTCTAAATATTTTGAGTGACAAAAATGATATCCTGAATGGTTTGGTTGATTCAATATATGTTAAAGTTATGCATTAGTACAATTCTGCAAAGAAGATTTGGGAAAAAATTCATAATGTTTATAAAGGAGATGCCAAGTTCAAGGAAACAAAGCTTCAAACTTATAGAGGTTAATTTGAACAGCTAAAGATGAAGGAAGATGAAAATAATGCAGCTTATTTTTTATGATTTGATGAAACAATGGATGCAATTAAAGTATTGGGAGAATAAGTTGATGAATCTATAATTGTTCAAAAAGTACTAATATCTCTTCCAATAATGTTTGATCTTAAGATTTCAATACTAGAATAAAGAACATATCTACAAAATAAGCTACATGGAATATTCACCACATATGAAATGAGCTACATAGAATATTCACCATGTATGAAATGAGAAAATAACATGAGAACCGAGTTAAAAAGGAAGCAACAATCAAAGAATCCAAGAATAAAAATAAAAATATCAAGAAAAAGACAAAGATAGAATGTATATGCAATGATGATCCAGAGGAAAATGAAGAAATGGAAAACTTCGTAAGAAAGTTGCAAAAAGGAATAGGTCAATAAAAACGTAAGCTTTCGTTGAAATGTTTTAATTGTGGTAAAGTTGGGCATTTTGAAAATAAGTGTCCTCATTCAAGGAAGTCATATACTGATGAAGAGGAATATCTAAAGAAATAAAATAAATATCAAAAAGGAAACAAGAAATACAAAAGGAAAGTCTTCAATAAAAATCTCTAGTCAAGAGAACACAATTCCTCATCTGATGAAGATGATGAAACTAACAATGATTCAAAAAATGTACTATTTATGGCTAGGGAAAATCAAATAAGAAACTCTGATAGTTCTGAAGAAGGAGAAGTCGATCTCAGAGAAAAATAAATTAATGCTTTAGAAGAACTAAGGAAAGAAATAAAGAAAAACAATTCACTCAAGAAAGAACTAAAAGTAAAAGGAACCAAAAATCTCAACTCAGAGGAAGTCAAGCAGATAATTATGAAGTTGAAAGTCCAGGTAGAAGAGGATAGAAGGATTCAAGAAATACTCAGAAGTCAACTAGAAGAGAAGGAGAAGATGATTGAAAGGTTGGAAGCAGAAGTAGTCACTCTAAGAAAAGATCTTCAGAAGAAAGACATGCAAGAATATAGTACCAGGACATTGGATAATATCATCAAGAATCAAAGGTCATACTATGTCAGTTCTAGACTAGGATACAACCATATGTATACTAAAAAAGGTTCAAGATCCATGATGAAAGAAAAAGAGAAAAAGAGTTATGTAGAAGTTCTGAAAGGAAGGAATCATCATCAACAAGAATCAGAAAGACCTCCAATATTGAGGCAACAAAGAAACGTCAATCATGATCAACCAAGAAAGGAACCCATAAGGAATACACTACAAAGAATATCATCCACTCCCAGGTATGAAAATTTATTTTATGGTCATTGTTTTTATTGTACTAACTTTGGACATAAGGTTGCAGATTGCAAGGCTTATGAAAAAAATGATCAGGAAGTAAATGCTTATGTGGCCCCAAAAAATATTGAATGTTACAAATTCTATAACTATGGACACATAGCTTGAAATTGTAGAAGAATGATAAAGCCTCCCATGAAAGAAGATATTGTTGACAGACACAAGAAGGGTTGGAGAAGAAGTGAAAAACAAGAGGAACAAGTAAATGAAGAACATGTCCAAGGAATCACACTTTCAGGATTTGCAACAACACAATATCATGATAAATTTATAGGAAAAGAGGAAAGTGTCATAATTCAAGTAGAGGATGAAGAAGATGTCAAAACCCGGGATGATGAAAAAATTTACAAAGAGGATGAAAAGAATGATGTAGCCACATATGAAGAGGAAGATTACACTGCATCAGAGAAGGTATTGTTTTGATCCATTCGGCTTGGAGACTCACATGTAATATGAATATTAGACATGGAGAATATATGCAGTAGATAAGACATATCATAAAACAATATTTTGATAATCTTACAGAGTTCGAGTAGAAACAGTCAAAGAAGTCAGTTAGCAGAAGTACAATGAAAAAGGGTCATCATTGTGGACAATTGAGTAGTAGAGTCTTGGAAAATATGGACATAGATGGATTAACAACTTTGGACAGATATATGACATTGGATGAGAGCATGGATTCATAGATTGGTTCAGAGAGTGGTTCATAGATTTATTTAGATATTGGTTCAGTGAATGTTGGATCACTATGATAAAGGAATATTTGAATGTTTAATATTTGAATGCTTAATATTTGAATGCTCAATCTAGAATGTTCTTTTATATATGTTAGTTGATTACATGAGGAAGAAATAATGGACAATAAATCCAAAAGGAATAAGGTACATGAATACATATATTTATCTACACAACAACGTGCAAAACATTCATCGGAGAGAGAGATATCCAAAAAGGAAGATCAATATCATACAAACATAGAGACACCCATAGGGGGAGCTAGTCTTTTAACTAGGATTGGTTACAACATGTACATTGTTATATCGACATGGGGATTTAATCCTTTGTCAAAGGGAGAGAGAGGGAGAGAGTAATCAATGGCATGAATATAGGGGGAGCAACCCCAAGGATAGTTGAATAAGGGGGAGAAGCCCCAAAAGGAGATACCATTTTCCATTGATTTCAAAGGGGGAGAGATAGAAACATTGATGAGGAGCGATGGTCACAAGGAGCATGAGGATGAGTGTTGTCATGACTAAGTGTTTCCATCAATGCCAAAGGGAGATGTTGTTGGAAAATTGGATTAGAAAGTTGTTTGTCATTGATGTCAACCTTTGGATAGTGATGTTGGAGATTTATTTCAACCCGTAGAATGTAAACCCTTAAAGATTGATGTCAATCCTTGGAGAAGTCCAGTAGCACAAAGGTATGGGTAAGGGACCCAACATTGTTAGAGGTATAAAGGAATGAAGACTAGTAAATATGTAGGTAATATTATCATGGATGGATAGTACAGATCATTCCATTTCCAGTTATATGTGGCACACCACATAGTTCCTCACGGTTAGGGAGATATGGCATTGTGAAGTTGGAGAACCCCTTAGAGTAATCTAAGAAGTCCCTAGAAGGCCAACAAGAAGTCAAAAGCTTCTAGAAAGTCATAAAGAATATTCCCTAGTCAAATTGGTTGTAAAAGAAATGAATTAAATAAGTAAGTGGTTGCAACAAGAAGGGTAAACGAGTTATATGTTGACTAATTAAAGAAAGTTAGTTGCAACAAGAAAGTGGGTTGGCCCTAGAAGATGGAGAAGGGGGTAAAATAGTGACAATGAAACTTCTAGAGGAAGGCACTTGGAAAAGTATATATAAGAGAGGAAGGGACTCTTATTAGCACCTACACACCTATTGAACATTATTGAATATCTATTTTGTGAAAGGTTATTTGCAAGTATACATTGACAAATCTGAGAAAGCATAGGTCTGAGGAAATGAAGATATGAAGGAACGAAAGTTTCATAGCTGGAGAGAAAGTTAATGAAACAAGGTTTTAGAGGTTATTTGTGAGCCACAGGAACAGAGAAGTGTGGACATCCACAGGCCATCATTGGAGGAAAGAGTGGATACCCACGAGATATAGAAACGGAAAGCACAAATCTGTAGAAAGGGAAAGGAGGAAGTTGTTTGTTCCAGGTTTTAGGATTTGAAGAGAGACTGTAGGTATGTTTGTCAGAGATTAGATACAACAGGGATACTATAGATTTAAATTTTTTTTCATAGTTATGTTTTGAGATTGTCTCTTAGTGGTTTTGTGGAGCATTCTTGAGGCATGACTTGGTGAGGTTTGGTATATGCACTCATGTATGTATGATATTTGTTGTAGAGTATGATTTGAGGTAGATCTGTTGAAGAATATTGTTGTTGCATGTTCGAGTGTTATTGGTATATCTTGTGGAATATTGAAAGAGACATTTTTTAGTAGTCTTGTATATGAGTGGTACATGTTTAAGGCTATATAACAGTGAAGTTTTGGCACATGGTTTGAAGTAAGTATTTAAGGTTTTTAGTTTATGGATGGTATGTTGTATTGCTAGAGGCCCTTTGTTGGTTAGCTTGGAGTATGTTCTTGTGCATGGTTGATGCACTTGTTGTGGTATAGGTTGGTACTTTGTTGTGATTGGTGCATTCTTTGTAGAGGCATGTGTGGGTGATGGTTGTGAATTGTTATGAGTATTTTTGTTTGATGCACATCCTAGTGATATTGTGCATTTGGTTGAGAGTTCTTTGATGATTGGATATGGTTTGGTTGATGTGATTATTGTTACATATTGTTGGTATAGGTTGTTTGGTATAGGCTGTTACAGGTTTCTGGTATACGTTGGGTAACATGTTTACAGTGATAGTTTGATAGAAGAAGAAATAATGATAGTGAAACTAGGTGAGTTTGTGGTAGTCTGTGAGTTGTTGTGAGGATAAACACAAAAATCCATGAGTTGTAGTTAGCAAGGGCATAGATACCCCCGTGTTGCAGTATATATAGGTCATAGATCTATAGGAAATATTTGAATAAGTTTGGTACATGCTTTGAAAGAGTATTGGTACAGTTTGACAATGACAGAGTGATAGTGGCAATGATTGATTCAGTCACAGTGATAGGTTTTTCACATTTGGAATTTATATTTCAGGGAAATTGGACGGGGCAAGGAAACAAGGTTGTATCGTCCTTATGGTTGGTGCCAGAGAATTAGGGATTTGGGTATTCCTTCAGGTTGGAGCCTGAGAGCTAGGTGGTTGTATCCACCTTCTGGTTGGAGCCAGAGAACTCAGTGGGTTGGAGCCTCCTTCTGGTTGGATCCAGAGAATTAGGGAGTTGGAGCTTCCTTTAGGTTAGAGCCTGAGAATCTAGGATATTGGAGCCTCCTTCCAGTTGGAGTTGGAGAATTGGAAGTTGGTGCTTCCTTGAATGTAAATCTTTGACATAAAACAAAAACATTCTGTGGTTTTCTCCTACATTGGGTTTCAATGTAAATATTGGTGCAATTTGTATTGTGTGGATGTGTTCATTATTTTTTATTATGCACTGATGGAAGTTAGTGTTTGTGATGCAATAATATATTGATGATGAACTGATGAAAATTGTTGAATAATTTAAAGGAATATAAATTGTTGTTAAAAGAAGTATAAATTGCTCATTATTGATTCACCCCCCCTCTCAATAATCCAACAAGAATAAGGAGTATAGTTATTTTAGATCATTGTCCTTAATATAATGAGGTTGTAAGTTGAAGGTTGGGGTTATACCTCAATTAAAAATCAATGGAAATACCTCAATTTACAATAGATGAATATGTTAGTATTGTATTTAGGTAACCCTTATCTTGAAATATTTCCTTTTGTTGTTCATCAAAGTGTTGAATACATAAATCTGGATGATATACCCAAAGATTCACTTTATAATTTAAAATCTATACCAGAACCTTTTATAGACCTCCTGAATCCTTCTTTAGAATCCTTTCAAGAAGTAGGTTCTTCCATTCGACCTTTATTGAAAATAATGTTACCCCCCCATCCACTGTGATCCCACTAGGGACTCCAATGTGTATTAATGGCAAGTTCGAGTGCTAATATAGTAGCTACAAGATTTTCTCCTCTTGATTTTTCAAATATACCTATATTTACTAATCATGTACCTAGGATAGGGGTCTGGGAAGACTATATTCCTAGATTTAGAGAATATGATGATGATAACCTAACCCAACATTTGATAGAATTCCACTTATGTACATGTCAGCTAAGTATTTTTCATGGAGATGTCCTCATGAAATTATTCATGTTCTCCTTAGATGGAGAGTCTCAACAATGGTACCGATCTTTACTTGTTGCTTGTATAGTTTCACTGAAGGATTTTCATATATTATTTCATTCTCATTATAAAAGGAGATATCCCATTAAGCTTCTTTTTGAAAAATGTTGCAATGAAATATTTAAATCAGTTTTAGAGGATATAGAAGACTCTTCTTGTGATAATGAAGAGGAAAGGGAGATCACATATGATGAATCTAAACAATATTTTGAAAGGGAAGCTTACTATAACTGTGAAAAAGAAGAAGATATCCTTACAAATTCAATTGAAGAGATATCACTGGAGGGTGATTACATAGAAACTTCAGAGAATTTAAGGAAGGATACCATGTTTCTGTTTGTTTTGAAATATACAAATCAATATCCTATTTAGAAAGATATTTCTCCTTTTGAGGATGGTCATGAGTTTCAGATACCTGTTGTTGTTTCAAGAAATCTTGTATGTGTTGATGAACATTTACATTTTCATGAGGATCTAGAGAATATTTCTGGATTGCCATATTTTGATTTCCCTTTTGAACATTAATGTAATGAAGAATTTGAATCATATATAGAACATAAAAAAGATTGATCCTACATTAGTGAAGAAGAGAAATAATTCTATGAAATTGAGTTTGAAAAGGATTTCAGTTATGGATATATTCATAAGTATTTTCAAGAAGATATAATGATTTATTCCTTCACACCTACTAATCGGAATCAAGATTGTGTTGCTAAAAATTATGTAAATATATTGCAAGGTAACATCATCGATGATGTATTGCCCCTTGTTTTTTATGAGCCATCTACTACTCAATGGTTGGTTTAGGAGGAATCCACTTATACTGAATTCTACACCATAGATCTTGTTTTTGATGAATATAAAGATAAAGAACATGTGTAGAGTTTTGTATCATCATTCACAAAAATTTCAAACAAAAATAGGTCCATATATGACCATCATGATACAGAATCAAAGCTTGATATTAAGGAGAATATCTCTAAAGTGGATTCTCCAAAAAATGTTATTAGTGCAACATTTTATGATAGTTGTGAGGGCTCTGATTAAGGATTTCAGATAGATGAATTATTTCTATTTGTTCTTAAAGATACAAATCTTGACAATAGTGAACAAGAACCAGTGGAAAGTTTTCAATGTGATGAAGCTTTTCTACTTCCTCCTTTTTCTTCGTTAGAATCACAAGAAGAGAAATCAAAGAGTATCCTGTAGCATTTCAGTCAACTCTTTCATGAAGAAGAAATCTCAATTTTTTTTTTGAGAAAATTGTTATTTCTCATACTTTTGTTGATCCAGTCACATTTTTGTTGGAGCTTCCATTATCCAATATCTCAAATGACTTAATATATATAATGAAAAAAATTTCATATCATAAGAAAAAATGTCATAATCATATCATGTTGCAACTTCCACTTTTTCTTGTCCTTATTTTGTAAAGGTCTATGTGAGAAGTTCATCCATGAAGTAAGGAACTTTCCTAGTATCACTAGAAGTGTCATTTCACTTTATTGAAGTGGATGGACTGATTAGAGTAGGATATATTTGTACATAAATAATCTGGCAGTCAAGCATTTGTTTTCCATTGGTAGAGTTTGTTTTTAATTTTACTTCATTCACCATTCATTACTTCAACAAGTAGGTAGGATTATAACAATATAAGTTGTTGATAAATTTTTGTGTCACATACCAGATCAATTTTTAGGTCTAAAGGAGATGTATCATTTTGAGGTATTCTCCATAGCCAAACAGAATAAGGCACTTGGTCTACAGTTCTCAGCAGACCACAAGGGTATGCTATCCCCATTGGAGCCAATTTTAGTACTTTATTTTTTCTTGTAATTAAATGAAATATGGATGACATTATAAGGACAATATTAGACAAATTAGTAGCAAAAAATCGAGCTTCCAGAGCCTCTACACAGTCTGAAGTCAAATTAATATGAGGCAACTTTAGGAAATGGAAAAACATCCATGCATTTTTGTGCCTAAGGAATTTTTTAATCCCTAAGGTGCTTATTGGAGGTCAAAAAGGGGCTTGTTGTGCAAAAACATGGCCTAAGTATATTGGTGTTGGCATGTAGTGGGAGTACCTAAGGTTAATAAAAAATATAACAACAAAACCCTCAGATATTGACCTGTCAAGTGAAATATATTCTATCTATTTCGACATTAAATTTTCAACCCCAGGTTCGTAAGATTAGAGGTACAAACACTATATGTGCCCGATTGAATCCTACTAACCTAATATAAAGCCAAAAACACATTTAAATGCAATAAAAAAACAAGCAAATAGAGATAGCTCAATACCTAGGGAAGAAGCCCATTATGGGGAGGCCATATCTTACGAGTTAATCCTTAAATATATCTGTTGGTAATTGAAGTTATACAAAAATTAAATCACAAGAAATTGAAGTATGGGAATTCAAAGTGCGGAAATTAAAACTAAGCTAAAGTAGACTAAACTATCTTAAGGAAAACAAATTTACAACTAATTATTCATATATTGAAAATCCATTCTTTGCATGCAAAAAATTAATATATTAACAGTTACAACATTTAAAATAAAAAATATAAAAAATTACTTTTTACTAAGAACTTAACCATTGAGAAAACATAAATGTTCAAGAAAACATACTTTTAACTAATCTCAATTCTTCAAGCCAATTGCCAAATAAATTTTACAATGGGAATTTTTACAGTGTAATACTCAATCACATAACATTCTAGAAAAGTAGAGGAATGAAAGGAATTGTATATATCATAATTATTTGATAGTATTGATCTTGATCAATCTGTACTTACAAAATATTCACAATTTTAATATTTTATAAAAAACATTTTAGCAACATACACAGTCTAGATTTCTTTCATACAGAACAATCTATAAAGTGAGAATTTAAAATGACAATGTTAGTAACTTAAAAAAAATAGTTTAGAAACATATATATGTATGCATAATTTGTTTCATAAACCAATGTATAGACTAAAAATTTAAAGAAACATGTACACAGGGTAGCTTATCTGCAAGTGATAAATATGGAAATGAACACACAACATAATACAACAAAGCACACAGGTTACTATTGGGCCCCCCAAGTAGCTGTGGCATTTTTTAATTCACAAAACAATCACAGGCTAGGAATGCATCGAACCATAAATGCATTGTATTAGAATTACGAGTTCACAAAAACAATGAAAATATCAAGGGTTTTTAGCATAATATACCAATTTGTCTCCCGATTGTTAGTATTGGCCACCTATATATAATTTTTCATCTCAGTTGAGATGCTTGACCACTAAAACGGTTGACGCTCCACATAATAGTAAACTGTTAATACAACAAAATCATAATTAAATTACATGCATCTTCGTTTACAACAATCAGAGCGTTCATGGCTGCAAATTTGGGGGCTAGTTTAACTATCTAAAATGTAATGTAATAGGACCTGTTATCCTCGATAACAGGACCCATAGAAAGAGTGTTCCAATGTGCAAGAAACTCATGTTTTGTATTTTCCAGAAAAATCCCGCAAATATGCCAACCCACAAACTTTTTGCGCTCTAAGTTTTGTATCGAGTTATGGATCAAGGGTTGGATCAAGGTTTGGATCAAGGGCTAGATGGAGTTTTCGGCCTGTTTCAATTAAAAGACAAATGTTAATGGATTTTGCTCATTCGATTAAGGATAAATCATCATAAAATCATCAAAATGAATATGACACATACCTTATGCTGATCCATAGAAATAAAATCATCAAAATGAATATGACACATACCTTATGCTGATCCATAGAACATTGATAGAATAAAACTGATAATACCTTAAAAACAAGGCTAATAGAGGTATTAATTATATGATCCTCATGTTCAAAAAGAGACTTAGATCAAGGAAAAAATTAGGCAAAACATGGAGTCAACACGACCCTTTCGACATCACCCGCAAGCAAGTGAAGTCTCACTCGAGGAATCTAGAGGGGATGCAAGAACCAAGGTTTTGTAGTGATGACGGGAAGCGACGAATTCAACATGTTCTTACTAACCATAAACTCATGTGTGCATTTTCAATTAGTTAACAATTACTTAGCATTCAAAATATTCTATATACGACATTCTCCCACTTAACATTCATTTAATTACTAGTTATTTTAGTGTGAAACATTACAACATCAAATACAAATAACACATTCAACATACTTAAGCATATATCATCATTGCACCATAACCTTAACATAACAAAATGAAAAGGAAACACATCAAAACACACATGTTTAATGTGGTTCACACAAACTGGGCTACATCCACAATGATTGGATTATTATATTATTCATTGATATTATTCTTATAGCTGCGCACTGCGCTACAAAATATGCAACAGTAACATTACCCCAAACCTACCTATCCATTCTATTGTAGTGAAAGCTTCACTCCTCATTCATAACATTTGAACACTTAGTGAAAACAAAGCTCACTTCTTGTTCATCCACACTCAAAACATTCAGACTTCAGAACCCCTCTACCCAAAAGCCCTTTACATATTTATACATCAAAATATGGCTAAGCCCATTACAAAGTGGAAAAAATGTCCCAAAATCCTAACTAATTTCCACCTTTTGCATGACGCTCCATCGTGATTCCTCCTATCACATGCTTTGACTCCTTAAATTCCTCTCCCATTGCACTCTATGGTCCATATTCTAACTTCCATTTTTTCTTTGACTTATTCTGGTGGAGATCCAAAAACTTACCCAAAATGCCTATCCAATAGGCCCCCAAAACTCACCTATGGCTCATATCTAGCCACTGAGGGATACTTCTAGTGTGCCATGAATTTTTTGAATGTTTCCTTCACTATCACAACCTTCTCCTTGACCTCTATTTACTTCTACAAAACGTGATCAATTGTTTCAGCTATGATCTGAGCCTACATCTTCGCCTCACTTTCATCAGCTTCCTATTTGATTATACCTTGAGTTGTTGCTAAATTTGTTGTCACTTTGTATGTTTCATATTGGAGTACTTCTATTTGTTGTGCATGGGATTGTTGCTCTGCCCTTAGCTGATTCATTTCAGAATATAGCTTTATGTTCTCATTTATTTTTCTTACGACCTCTGCTAGCAATAATGTGCCGATCATTGCTTTGAATTTTTGCGCCTTTTCCTACATAGCCTATATCTTTTGAATGATATCATGTTTCTCCTTATATTCATTGAGTTGTTTCCAAACACCCATGGTCTTTGTATATAACTGAGCACACTCTACTTCTAGAGTCTTTATTCTCTCCACTGTTGTTGTCATTGTCTTCTCCCTTTTCTCCCTTTTTCCAGGAGGAGTTCTTGGTGTCACGCATGCTTCTAAATAAAATATTCATGAATGGAAGACCTAAATAGCTTCATTTATATTCATGAATTGGTTTTCAAACATGGTCTCCTTCTCTGTCTACACCTCCTGGAGTTCTTGGTATACCTTTTTGAATTCCTGCTGCATTTTTTCAACCTTCTACACAACGTCATCGTGCTCATGTTTAGCTTTGTTGAACTCCATATTCAATGTGGAATTTTATGTGTTAACCTTCACCAAATCCCTAGATGTCTTCTCTATGTGTAACATCCCGCTCTGGCGCACTGAGACCACTTATTCTTTGAGGACACTTGCTCGCAAGTGATCTGCACCCTTTTTGATGTTGGACCTTATATATCTGATTATGATGTGATTGACAGAGAGTCGAGGGGGTTGTTTCTTCTACACACGCGCACACACTTCAAAAAAATTTTTCACCGGTTGACTGAGTAGTTGTCCTTAGCTAGGAGGGGTGTTACACTATGCATGAGTTCATCTCTTGTGTCACACTCATCTGTAATTCTTTCAATACTTCTATTGGAAATTGTGATAGCACTAAGTCAATGTGACCTAGTGTCCTTTCATGTTCTTGCATATTTGTCATGGGGAACTCTACCACCCCTATCACTAATTTGATCAATATTCTTTCACCTCTGACTACTAATGATTGAGATATTATTGGCCCTGCCTCCCCAGTCTTTGTAGTTCTTGTTGTTGTTTCCTCCTCTATTTTTCTCCCTGACATGATGTTTGCTAATTATAGTAGTTGGTGTAGTTCAACCATCTATTCCTTCATGTGTCTGTTTATCTCTTGCTATTGTTGTGTTTCACACTGGAATGTTTAATATTTTATTTCTTTCACTTGGTTTCCTATCTTCTCCAAATCTTCCTCTATCAAAGTCTCGATAGACACTTCCTTGACAGATTTTCACTTTATCTATTATGGAATATATATCCCTATCTCTGTTTCTTTGCGCTTCCTGTCTATGTGTGGTTTTGTATGTTGTGTTGTCTCTTCTGGGTCCTTTCCTCTTTGTGGTGCATCTCCTTATTTTCATCCTCATCGATCTTTTTTACTTTTAGGTTTTTCTTCTCTGAATGGCCTACTTTTGTTGGTGGAATATTCCACTCATAATCCCAATCGACCATAATATGTCCCATATCCTCTTCATTCGATCTATATTGTGTTGGAAACCATTGTTGATCTAGGTCCTTATTTCATTGTACATACATGTGGTAACTCCCTACCTTAAAGTGTGACATTACCTTATATTCCTCAACCACTTGTGGTGGTATGTGCAGTGTCCTCTCGATATCGTCCCTAATAGTGTGTTTATAAATGTAAAATGAAACATTGATGTCCATCTATCGTGCTTTATTTGTTGTAAACCTTCAATTTATTTAAAGTATCATAAGATTGTATAATATAAATAATATGGTGGCTCACCTCTTCACTTACCATCATGGAAATCAAGGAATATGATTTCTTTTCTTTTTTATTCCATATGGTAAGATCCGTATCTATTTTAGGTATGGTAGGTCCACTTTTATTCTCTCCACAAATTCCATCCCACAAATCATTAAAATTCAGAATGAGTTTGATCTTTATATACCATTCTAGGTAGTTTTATTTCTCATTCATCACCACACCAACAACAGATATGAGATAATGCATGTTTTATAATTCCTAAACCAACCATCCCTATATGTGATCCTCTAAGGTCATACACCCTTCTCCTAAGCGCAAGAACTCAGCAATAATATTACAAAGAGTGAATATTAATAAAAAAATTGAACCACAAAATATTCTCAATATGTAGATTATCCAGTGATTATTAAACATCAAACTCAATGTTCAAAACATACTTGAGATCTGAATGAATCAAGAATCAACATAATTCCTCCAAGAAAATATGTAGACTATATAGTGGAAAAGAGAAGGTTTATTTCTTGTTGTTTATTTATCCCATCTCCTTCACGGGCTCACAACACATTATTGGAGGAGATAATTCTAAGTATGGACAAGAATCAAATTGATCATGAACACTACCAAATAAGTGACAATTTAATTTCTGGAAATAGTAATGAAATCAAATCAAGGTTGGATAGAATTATTTCAAATCCTAAGGAATAGATGAACACAATAGAGATAGCAAATTTTGGTGGATTCTCTTGTCTCGAAATTTTCAATTTGGAGTACTCTGGCACCCCTAGCAACATAATGCAAGTTTTTTTTTAAAGGTAATGAAAACTAAAACCAAATGCACCAAAAATGGTGTCCATGGATAGCTATATAGACACAAAAGGTGATTCTGGTGTCAATCCACACACCTTGCGCTTCATATTTTATATTTTCATGCATACCTAAAGAATGTTTCCTAATTTTCTACCTCATGTTGTTCATTCACTATACAATGGCTCCCATACCATGAAGATCCCAGAAGAAAAATTATTCCATTCAGAGAATCAATAAGAGACAGGAGGGGCATGAATGATTGTGGAGTAAACCCTAACAACTATGTGGAGATAAGGGAATGATAGAGTAATGATATAAATCTGAGGTAATAAACAAATAGACAGACTTGCAAAGATATTTTTCTACATGTGGGGGAATAAAACACTCATGGGAGGAGAGAATAATGTATTTAAAACCATATCTAATACCACTATTAGGTCAGGTATGAACAATAAGTAACTATGCAAATGATTTTTATTAACACATGAAGTTCATAAACACAATGTGAAGTGACCTTTGGTTTTATCTTTCAAGAGGTCCAAATGACTTCCTATTCACCTATAACTATTCATATTTATCATAAATAATATTTAAAATGTACCTCAATCCCTAATTATTAGGTATCTAATAGTGAATTTTATCACACAAGTTGTAGGTTGGGAAAATCTTGACCCAACCACAAAATGGTGACAACTTAGAGAACACCTACCCATAGTCACCTTAGGGAGGTATTCCCATCGCTTTAAAGATGATAGAATCACCTCAAGGGGGGAATCCCAATGACCTTGGGGGGAGTGAGATGGAAAGTGAAGAGATGAAGTAAACTTCCCCTAAAGTTCAAGATATAACTTGTGGAAATTCTTGGGGAAGAGTCTTGGTGTTGGCCAATGGTTTCCAAGAGACAAGAACACCTACAAAGAATGGTGTACCTGCCTGAGACACAAGAGCAAGACAAGCATATATGTATAATGTTAAGTGGAAAATAAATTTAAGCTTGATTTACCTAATTGCAGCAGTAAACAACAATGTATATCAGCAAATAAATAAGTATTAAAGCTGCTAAATAATTTCTACGAGTCCAATGAATGATGCGAGAGATAAGTTAGATAAATACTAATGATACTCAAGAATGAAAGCACAAGACTTTAGCAATGAAACAAGGTTGTAATAAAAATTATTTTCAGAGATATTTTGCAGCCTTGTGGCTGTAAGAAAGAAGTTGTTATAGGATCAAATCCAACCACCAAAACTCACAAATAATCCACCCAAAAGTTGTGCTAAACCAAGTAGATAAATGTGGCAAACTCTTGGCGAATTCTGACTATTGAAAAGTAAGTTATAAATGAAAGATAGTTAGGTTTTTTGTAGCCCTAATGGTTGTATATTAATATTTCTAACAGAATCAATAATTACCTATTTATAGGGCATTACCTAGTGGCTAAGAGATGTGCTAGGCACAAGGAACAAAACACAAATTGCAGAAAATTGAAATTGAAAAACTTTTTGTTTCCCAATGCATTATTTTATTCCTCCAATGCAAAAATAAGATTAGTACCTTCACAAAATTGGGTGAATGGAGTCATAAAATAAATATTTATATCAACAAATACCCTAGGGGTGTAATCTGTTTTACTCCCTAGGGTATGCCAACCAAATTAGAGTAAGTCTAGGAGGGTGTACTCACTTGTACTTCGCCTAAAAACCCTTGTTCCAGAAAAACTTAGCAATGAGATGAATTATTAATGGAGGGTGTATCCAACATATTCCTCCTAGGTTTTCAACTATCAATAACCAATAAATAGCAAGAGACAACTAACAAGTGTAGACTTTCCTTACCAATTCCAAGAAAGAGAGATCAAACCCTAGTTTCACCAAGAAATCATCATCCAAGACCAAGACAATAAGCCTCCAAGGGGGGCACACCACTTTAGCTCCAATATTCACCAATATGCATCACCAAAACAAAATTGCACAAGAGATAAACACCATAATTCCCAAAAATAGTGAAAATTTCATCCAAATACTTCTCACAATGGAAGAGTTATGTTATCAAATGAGATTCGGATGATCTCTATTTATAAAAAATGTTTAAAACATAGTTTGTCCACTTAATTAGGATAAAACATAATATAAGGGGTAAAAAACCCTTATCTTATCCCTTTACACAAATAATAATATTCAATTTACTCTTTTTCACATTAGAAACCCTAAAACAAGATGGAATAACCCCTTTAGGGAGACATTTTGACACTTTTCAAATCGTTGGAGGAAAAAGTGGAGGTTATTGGGGATCCTAGAGCCTCGTATTCAAGTAAGAAGGTAAATCCATGCCTCCTCCATTCAAATCATACCAAGTGTGAATGAATAACAACTTCATCACCACCAACGCTAGCCCTAGGTGACGTGAAGCCCCAAAGAGTGACATTTTTCCCCACCTAGGTAATTCGTTTGGAATTTGAGGGCTATCCTAGGTCCTCCATAGTGTCTTATAGGACTCCAAAATCAATTCATCATGATATAGTATGTGGGCGCATGACATCCAACCTATGGTCTTCAAAACCCATGGAATCCCAAGCTAGGCTTGTTCCTCCAAAACTATACACCAAACAAGGTCCTGCAAAATAAAT
>CBVK0100580203.1:0-25791 GCA_900067695.1 Picea abies | reverse complement strand
TAAGGTATGTTATTTTCAGGTCATCTTACCATTTTTTCTATAACTTTTTTTCTAGAAAAATTCAGATGGTGAAATTGCTATGGTATTGAGAAGACATGTCAAGGTACCTATGGTAAAAATTTCATCTCTTTAGTCGATATAATTATGGAGATACACTCTATGGAAGATAGGGTTTGTGACTAGTCCTGAAGCTAGTCAATAAACAAGTGTTCTGGGTAAAACAATCATAAATTATTCATCGAGAATCCAAATGATGTGGGAGAAATTTCATTGGAAAGATTACAAAATCTAGTTTCTTGTGTGATATTTTCAGAACCAACATGTTTAGGGATATAATTGAATGGTTTAAGTATAATTTGAAAAAGTTTTTAAATTGTACTTGATACTGATTCACCCCCCTCTCAGTATCAACATAACCAACATGTTCTGAAGTGTTGGAGAATTTGCAGGAACCAGAGTTGTTGAACACTCTGTGGGAAATCTCTACAAGTGTGCATTGAGAGGATGCAGGAGATGCATCAATGAACCTAAAGGATTTCAGGAAGTAGGAGGAAGACCTGTGCAAAGGATGCACCATGCCAACACTCAGACGAAGTGTTGAAAGACAACCATTTGAAGTCTCGGTCAAATGCAAGGAGTCCTCCAGAGGTAAAGTAGTTTCAGTTTACAAGCTCAGGAGGAAGAGCGTTGGGTTGCACGGAGGGCACCATAAATTCCTTTGAAGGAAACAGAAGGGCCAAGTCCCTCAAAGATTCAAGCAAGAAAAAGCTCAGGAGGAAAATCACTGTCGGTACCCAACAGTTGGGCTCGTAGGAGAAATCTCAAAGGCCGCAGCCTTTGATACTTAACAAATTTTCCCAATTTTGGGAGAAATCCAAAGCTTGCATGGAGGAGTTGTAGTATCCATCAGATCAGCTACAAAGGAGGATATCTGGACCATTGAATTCCACGTGCAGAAACCAACAAGGAGCGCACGGAGGCGAGAGACAGATCCCAACCGTCGTATTTGACGTGAAGGACCACCAATCCAGAGGTAAGTGCATGAAATTTAATTCATTTTTTTAAGTGTATAGGAGAGCGGGATAACCAAAGTCCCGAAGTAGATCGGGACCATCCATCATCAAGAGAGATAGGTGGCTAAAGATATGGAAGTATGGAGCAGAGGCACTCCGAGAGAATCAAGGTGAGTAGCGAGCGAAATCACTGAAGCTCCGAAGCCCAGAGCTCATCTCAGTCGTTGGTGTTGGGAAGGGACACGTGGAGTGAGATATGAGACTCCAGAGGAATTTCACCTTGGGATATTTAAGATGAGGTGGTCGTGGAATCATCGAAGTCCCAAAGTGTCGAAACAAATCCTAGCCATTGATTGTCTAGAGGGCACATGGCACCAGATCGTGGAGTCTGGAAGGAAGCACTCTAGAATAAAGGGGATGTAGAAGGTGGAATAACTCCCAAAGTCACAGGGAGACAGAGAAGATATGGGTCGTCCATTGGTAAGGAAAGATGTCACTAGATCCTGCACTTCGGAACAGAAGTACTCAAGAAGAATTGAGGAGTGGAGGTGCAATAACTCTTGAAGGGATGGGAGTTGAAGTAGATCTAGACCATCCAATTTGAGAGGACATGTGTCAATAGATCTTGTATTCTGGAGAAAAGAAACTCCGGAAGAAATGTGCCAAGGTAAGTAAAAGGTTCCCGAAGGGTTGAAAGCCGAAGAAATCTCGACCGTTGATCGGGAAGAGCTATGTGGCAGTAGATTGTTAACTCCGGAGGAGAGCCACTCTGAAGGATTTGAAGTTTGGTGCTTTGTAAATCCCCAAAGCCCGGAGAAGTGGAGGATATCTCAACCATCTGTCAGTTGGAGACATGCGGCAGGAGATCCCATACTTCGAAGGTCGTACACTCTGGAGGAAAGTGGAATTGGGTGGAGTGAAAAATCCTGAAGGCCAAAGTGTCGGATTCCATCCAAGCCGTCCATCGAAAGTGGACAGGTGTCCGCAGATCACATACTCCGGAGGTTTGTCACTCCGGAGGATTCACGTGGTGGTTGGTCCAGAGTTTGTTGAAGCGTCAAAGCCCGGAGTTGTCATGGACTGTTGATCTATAAGGGACGCGTGGAGGACGAAGGTTCACTCCGAAAGCCTTAGCGATAGGAGAAAGGAAAACACTCGGAGCTCGTAGCTTCGAAGTGCCCTTTGAGTAGGCGCCTTGTCATCGCCCGAGGTCACATGAAAAGAGAGGGGCCTAGTGAAAGGAGCTAGTTCCCTCCAGTTTAAATTTTCCAAGAGCGCTAGGAAAAGGGCCCACAGGTTCCATAAAACTTGCACCTTAGGAAGAAAGGGACCTATGTAAAATGATTTCAGGGTCTAGCGGAAGCCCGAAGAGATGATTTGGCTCAGTAAATTGAAGATCCTTGATAAGAGGTCACATAACCCCTAGGAGAGAAGGGGAGATGCATCACATAATATACCAAATATCAATATATATTTGAAAATTGATATGGTTAATTTTGTATGCTTCATCAAAATTTAACATTATAACTATTTATCAAATAATTATCCTTTATAACCATATAAATAATAGTTAAGCTTTTAGTAAAATCATATATTTTTTAAATATCCTAATAAAAATATAATTTTATAGATAATAGTTTATTTTGATTAAACATGCTAAGTTTATGACATATAACATTTCTTAGTCCAAAGAGTAAATACTACGTTTAGTTTCCTTACCTTTTTTTAAGCAATTGATATTTCTTTGATGATTTTACCTAAGAAAATAGTAAATTTTTTGTGCTTTTTTTTTTCTGAAATCTTGCGCTCCTTTACCAATGTTTATAAGTATTCATCCTTGACATTAGATTTACAATTTTTTGACTTTCCATTCTTACGGAAATTTCCTCTCCTTTTAAATGATACATGCTAGTAGTTTTATATCCATGATACATTCGATATAGTATATATATTGTGAAGTTAACGAGCAACAATTTAAAACTTTTAAAGATGGACGAAATCGTTACTATGTATGCTGAGATATATTTAAGTGTTTTTTTTTCTAAAAAGAAAATTTCTCCATTATATTAATAATATAATTTTTTACTATCACCTGGATCACAAATTGGCCATGCAGATATTTTCGATATTACATAAGATATATGGGCAGAGTATCAATAATAACTAAATATGAGAGTGAAAAACAAAAAAACTTAGCCATTATAGATTTGTTGTACATTCTAATCCGCTCATTGATGAAATAGAATTAACAAATCACCAAGAAAAAACACATAGTCAAAAAGATGTAGCATCACTAGAACATATGGATGTGTTCTTTGGAGCCTTCCAAGCCATTTTGCCAGCAGTAAAAGGAGATTTTGCCTTCGGGTTCCTGATATGATTGCTTTGATAAAATGTCTGCATCCTTATTGTGTGCCCTATATATATGTTGAAAGCTTGTTACTTGAAATTTTTTGATTAAATCCAACACTTTGATCTTCCATCCCTCTATAGTACATGCTTGTAATCTGCCTTTTTTATTTAGCCAATATATGACCACCTTTGAATCACCCAAGATCTGTAGTTTAGGATAAGAAAGGTGGAGTGCTAAAGTCAAAGTTTCCCAGACTCCCATAAGTTCAGCTTTGGTATTAGTACCCTCCCCACAATTCTTCAACCATCTAATAACAATGATCTCATGTGTTTTAAGGAAACCCCCTGCACCACATTGTTTTCCATCAGCCCGAGTTGCACCATCAAAACAAGCTAGTGTGTATCCCATTTGGTGAGATAAAGTACATTTATGGGTTTGTAGGGGGGTTCTGTATACCAAAATTTCATTTGAGGGAACCCATAGTTTTTATGGTTACCAAAATAGCAGAGGGAGAAATATTCTCGAAAATCGCAGAGTTTCTCTCCAACCAGATATACCAACATGTGAGGGCTGGTAGGTAAGATGTATTTGTTTTCTCCTTTGTCTATGATTTAAAACAATCCGACAATGTTGGACCTATCCATGCATCCTTAAAACTCAGGAGGGTGTTTAATCGTTTCTAGATTGATTTAGTGAAGATGAAATTGATGAAAAGATGGCTTATGTCTTCATCATAGATCTTGCATAATGGATACTGACTAGGGCCTTCCCATCCCTTTTTATGAATAATTTTATCTTAATTTGGATGGCCCATTTCCATAAGCCACGCCTCCATCCATCAATACCCAAGCAATCTTGAGTGGAGAGAATAGCCAAGTAAACAATTTTTGCAGAAAAGTACCCTGAATGGTAACCTCTCATCCACATTAAAGTGTCATCACCATCATTTATGGAAACTCTAGAGATGTTGAGAGCCTTGCAGTAGCACTCCCATTCAGTAGCCAGCTAACCCGAGAGGCCAAGGTCCCCATATCTACACCAATTGGTCGAGTGTCTGACTTGTCCAGCAAGGTTCCTTGCCTGTGAGAGGACATAGATCTTTTTTTGTCTTGAACAAGAAACAAGTTCAAGTGAGAGGTAAGATATGTCCTCCAGACCCAGTATCTTGTCTCTAGCAATAGACACAAGGTGTCCCAAACCAGGTATCCAGCTTAGCCACTGCGTGATCAGGTGAATGGATTTTAAGAGTCCACCCCAAATCTTTGAGATTGTTGTCGAAAAGAAAGTAGGTGATCTAAGCCAGTTTATAACTGTGGAAGATGGGAAATATTTATCTTTTATAACATCATGCCAAATGCCTACACCCATTATAAACCTCCAAAGAGTATTTGCTGCTAAAGATTTATTGAAGTGAAAGATATTTCAGAACCCCCAACCTCCATAGCATTTTGGTTTAGCTAGCGAAACCCATCTGCAAAGATGTAAATGAGAAAAATCCATGTTTCCTCTCCAGAGGAAATTAAACATAATATTCGTGATCTTGTTTAAAATAGAGCATGGGATGGTTTCCAACGACAACCAGTATACATGCAGACTTTCAAGGGTTGATTTTACCAAAATAAAATGTCCCCCCAGTGACAACCATCTATTACACCAGAGATCTATTTTTTTCTCCATCTTGGACAATAGCCAGTTCCAATATGTGCTTTTTTGAGGCCCAATAGTCAAGTAGAAACCCAGATATCTAAACCCTATAGACAACAAATAAAATATGGAAGAACAGTCCTAAATGGTGCCAAGTCTACCTCCGATAATCTAGCATGAAGTGTAATGGACTTCTGTACATTTACCCTTAAACTTGAATCTTTGCAGAAAAATTTGATAATACCATCAATTTCTATCCATTCATTAATTGAAGCATGTGTCATGATTAAGATGTCATCCACAAATAAGATGTGAATGATCTTAATCATCCTAGAAACTCTTATGCATGTGATCTTCCCAACTGCTTTTCTTTCTTTTAGTAGTAAACTAAGACCTTCTAATACCAAAATAAATAGCAATGAGGATAAAGGGAATCCCTGACGTAATCTGCGACTGCTCCTAAAGAAATATTTATCTTCCCCATTTACTAAAATAGAAAAATAAGATGAGGAGACACAACTCATTATCTAGTTGGTGAAATGTACACCAAATCTATCTTGTAGTAAGACTATTCTCAATAGATCCCAATCAATACAATCATACGTTTTTGGCAGATCCAGCTTCATAATTATAGATTTATATTTCTTCATTTCAATGTTGTGAAGGCATTCATGGGCAGTGTCAATGGCGTCATGTATTTGTCATCCCTTCAGGAATATGAGTTGTTCAACAGAGAGGGATTTGGATAGGATCGGCTTGATACAATTTGCTATGATCTTAGAAATTAATTTGTATATAAGATTGCAGACATAAATGGGCCTGAAGTCGTTGAAATGTTTCGTCTTGTTTGAATTCAAGATGAGGGCTATAAATGTTTAATTGAGGCCGCCTACTACCCGCCCTTTCAACCTAGATTCCTCAACCATTTCTAACAAATCGACACTCACTAGATCAAAAAATAAGGTGAAGAACTCCACAGTCCAACCATCAGTCCCAAGACTCTTATCTTTCTTAAGCGTGAATAATACCTCCTTTAATTCTTCTATGTTAACAAGACAAGATAGAGAGCTTCCTTCTACATTAGTTACCATGCGGGGAAAGAGCCCAGCTAATGTTCATTGTTCAACGGTTGTTTTAAGTGTTTAAATTTAAGAGAACACCATATACCATATAGTACATGTTCATGCTATAGTTTAACTATTAATAGTTCAACACCATTCATGAAAATTTAATTGTTAAGATAAGAGTGGAACTTCAACAACAATAATGCTCATGTTGTAATTAAATTTTTAACAATTCAACTATTCATTAATTGTTAATATAACAATGGAACTAAAATAACTAAATAGCTAATGATAATTCATACTATTTGTAACTTTACCACCACAAGACAACAACCACATTCATGATTCTTCAGTTCATATACTTTTCATATAAATAAATATAAACTCAAATGGCATAGATGAGAATGATTTTGCAGAGCAAGACAAAGTAGGAATGGACATAGAAAAACATTGGAATCATCTCAAACAGATTTGTGACTATTATGCCCTCTAATCTTTTGAATGAACTTTGAAGTCACACATGCTACTTAATTAACCTTAATAAAATACATACATTGAGGTCTTTAGCCATGGATTTTAACTTATGATTTAAAATTTATCTATCCAAGATTATGTTGTCTCATTTGTACCTTGTGTTAAACATATTCATTTGTACTTTTGTGTTAAACACTTATGTGTTGAAATCTATTTTTTTGACACTAGTAATTCTCATGACATTGTTGAGGTAATGAGCATGATCACATTGTATATATATGTTGCATTAATATATGAAATGTTATGCTTCAAATTTGAGATATATTTCAAGTTGATTACAATGAAGAATGGATATTATTGTAAGATTTTGAATGGTTTGTATATATTTTAATTTGAAAAATGCATATTTTGTATTTATGAGATGTTTACTTCTACATTTTAATTTTGCAAGATTTTTTTCTTTAAATGTTTTTTCTCATACTAAATTGTATTTGTATCCATATTTATACTCAAATCTTGCTGCTATGGACCAAACCATTATGATTCAGATTGTCTTTATATTCTCCTCCAAATCATCATTTGAAATGTGTGGCAGATGTCCTGTAAAAAGAAACATATCACAATCCCCCTTCCTCCTCAAAATCCATACAACGAACATAATTCTTTCTTTATTTCAATACATAATAAATAAATTATCATGATATTAATAATTCAACACTTGAATAATTGTCATAATCAAATTCAAAACAAATTTCATTTTTTATTTACTTTGTAGTAAGATGAACAAAGTACCTGGTTTAACCAAAATATACAAATATTTGTAAGTATGAGGATGTGAAATTTTTTAATACATATTTGTAAGTATGAGAATGTAGAATTTGTTTAATAATTCAACACTTGAATAATTCTTATAATCAAACTCAAAACATGTGTGAATCGGCGGGTGGAGAGAATGGGCGTTTACACATTCATCTGCAAGTCTTCAGGTGGCGAATGGAATGCAAAGCAATATTCCGACGACTTGGAGGGTTCGGCCGCCTCTACCCTCGATTTGCAGCGGCAGCTCGTGACTGTGGCGCTTAGATCTGAAGGATCCGGCCCTGTTTCTTCCTCTTTCTAATACGTTTCTCCTTCCTCGGTCGTTTTCCAGACAGCCGCGCCAGATCCCAAGAGATCACTAAGCGACGGCGAGAGGGTTATGCGAATGAAACAAAACCTTAACGGGGAGAAGGAAGAGGCGGTCTTTTGCAGGGCCGAGGCGAACCAACAAGTACTAAACCCTAGATGCTACCGCCGCCTTAGCCTTAACCTAAAGACTAGAATCCATTCAAATAGCAGAGACCTCAGGGATCTTCGGCTTTTGGGGGATTGTCCGCCTTCGTTCTGGTGCAGAAATCTATTGAAGAGCAATGCAGGAGTGAGGTTTCATTCTGAACATTGTGGCAAGACCAGCTCCGAGATCACGACAATCTTCCCCCTTTTTATAAAGACCATTGCCAGATCTTCTCTTTGCTTGCAGGTTCAAGACTCAGACTCTGTTTTTGAGCTCAAAACTCAAATCCACCAAGCTACAGGGACTCCGCCTGGACTCCAACGACTAATCTTCGAAGACTGGCAGCTTGCAGATGACGCTCTGCTACAGAACTACGAAAATCTAAAAAATGCAACCATTTCTCTCACCTCTCGGTTGCGTGGAGGAGCGCCCTCAGTCACTCATCCAAGCTCTTACAAGCAGACTGTGAAATCAGGGACCTCCACTCCTACGGGGCTCAAGGCCGAAGCTTCAAAAGCAAAGGAGCCCTTTGGAGGTGCCTTCATTGTGGAGTAGTGCGCAGAACCTCCAACAGCAGAAGTCGAAGACCCCCATGTCTATGGCTTTGCCTATATCTACTAGGCCAAAGCCCTCATTTTCCGCTTCAACAGACTTTGGCCCTCGGCCCCTGCGCTAAAGGAATGGGTTAACAAGACTTGGTCGGAGGGTCATGAGTTGTTCTTCTATTCCAAGGGGTTCTTCATCGTCAACTTCTCCACAGAAGCCGAATGTCAACGCGTGCTAGAGCAAGGTCCTTGGTTCTGGGGCAGATCTGGTCTCTCCATGTAGCGATGGTTCCCGGATTTCAACCCACTGACCATGACAGCCATGACTACACCGGTCTAGGTAAGACTACCCAATCTACCCCTACATTTTTATTCTTCATCTTTTTTACCCACCCTGGGCAATGCATTGGGTAGATTTATCAAGATAGACATAGACAGAATAGCGAAAGGATTCGTCACCTTCGCCCACATCTGCGTTGAAATTGACCTCAGTCAAGGGCTTCCGAATAGGATTCTCATAGATTGGGGTGATGGAGATCCTTTCATACAGATGGTCGATTATGAGAACACCGCCTTCAGATGCCTCTCCTGTCAGCAAACAGGGCACCTCCAGGCAACTTGTCCTCTTTCCCCCACCCCTCCCTCAACTTCTGGAGCACGGAAAAGAGCCAATGGTTGGCAAGGACCAAAATCTCACAAAAGCCGCTCGAACCCTTCCTCCGACAAAAAGCAACATCACAAAGCTGCTCCAACTCCTTCGCCTTCCTCATTGCCCTCGCAGGCCCCATCTTTCTCTCAGTAGCCAACTCTCGACCCAAAAAACCAGCCTGCAGCCTCGATACAAAATCTTGAAGATTCAGAAGTCATGATTTCAACTCCCACAATTAAGTCCTTGCACCCACCTCACGAAAAAGGGGAAACAATTGACACAATCATGATCACCGCATCGCTCCAAGTGACTCAGAAGCGACCTCATGAATCAGACAACTCGGATAGCGACAAAGAAACACAACTGAATTCAGCAGCTCAAGATCATGGCACTTCCTCAGACCACCTGGCTTTGGTGGTAAAGGCTGTTGAGCCTACCAGCTCCTCTGGTTGGATTGATGTCCGCAAAAAAAAAGGTAGAAAGGATCCTCACCAATCATCACAGTGATCCGGTCCTTTCTCCTTGCATTGTAATGTTTCCATCTTGCTTTGCCCACGCGCTCTATGGAGCTCTCTTTTAGCATAGGCTAGTTTCAAATGATCCCCTATTCTCTTCCTGAAGGGTCTTTCCCATTCACAAATCATTGTATTACTTGCACTTTTTCATGGATTGAATAGAAGGATTCTCCCCTTTTTTACTTTAAAAAAAAAAAATCAAACTCAAAACAAATTTCAATTTTTATTTACTGTGAAGTAAGATGTACAAAAGTACCTGGTTTAGCCAAAATATACAAATATTTGTAAGTATGAGGATGTGAAATTTTTTTATACATATTTGTAATGTAGAATATTTTTTTAATGAAGATTTAGTTTAATGTTTGTAAGTTTGAGATTGTAATTTTAATACACATTTGTAAGTATGAGAATGTTGAATTTTTTTTCGTAATAAAGACTTAGTTGGTTGATAAAGTGATAGAGTGTTACGTTGTTTACAAAATGTTAAAGAGTTAATTGGTGAAGTTTACATAGTGTTAAATTATTTGTCAAATTTTTATTTTAATAAAAAAATAGTTTATTGATAAAGTGTTATTTCATTTATAAAATGTTAAATATGTAATTAGTAAAATTTACATAATGTTAAATCATTTGTCAAATTTTCAATTTTTCATTTATTTTTGTTTTTAAATAATTAAATGATAAATTATTTAAAAACAAATATTACATAAATAAAAGTTTTTTTTGGACAATTTTGATATAATAAATATCAACATCTTGATTGTGTTATGTGATATAAAAAAACAATTCTATTATCATTAACTCCTTGGGTAAGGAAACACTTTAAAAAATAATTCAACACTCCATTTCGAAAGAAAAACGTACACAACTACTAAATGGAACAACCTAAGGTTCCACTATTACCATACCTTACTAAAGTGTACTTGGTATCCATCTCAACCTAAGGTGTCCATGATTACAATCAAGCGCTTCTGAAGTGTACTTTGTACCCAAGTTCAATGTCAATTAGACATCATGAAATAGCTTTGTGAGTCCTAATTCACCCTCCTGATTATTCATATGAGTGGGCCTAATGGTTAAGAACACGTGTTTCCTCTTAAGAGGTCACAAGTTCAAATCCAGAGGGGTGTAGGGTATGTATACCTCCATAGACTTTACCATTGAAATCACTGGGTGAAGGAGGGTCCCTTGTCCCACAAACAAGGGGGTCTCATACACCAATTTGGTGTGGCTTGGCTGTGACCTTAAAAATAGATTATTATTATTATTATTATATAATATTCTCACTTTATCCTCATTATTCATGTTGGCATGTTTGTAGGCAGAAGTGTTCTTGTCATTGATGGCAAGATCAGCAGTGCAGTGTTGATGGCACAAGAACAACAGTAAAGACACAGAATAGCGTGAGTATGCAGAGATCAAAGCTCGGAAGGAAGACAAGAGGAATAAAGCTCAGGAGGACGAGCGACGCGAGGACCGACCATCGTTGGATCTAGAAGAACATGCACGGTCATTAAGTGCAAGGTGAAGCAAGCTTACAAAGTCCCAAAAGTAGGGGGATCGTCCATCGCCAAAGAGGATACATGGAAGGAGATGAGTAGTCTGCAAATATCGCAAAACAAAAAATCTCAGGGACCGTTCGATCCAGAGGACACGTGGTGAGAGATCAACATTTCCCTGACTCGAAAGTCAAAGGAATGAAGTGCTCTAACCTTCCAACTTGCGAAATGAGAAATCACAATAATATCTTGACCATTGGATCAAGGATTGATCTGGACCATTGGATCGAGGAATGTTGGTCTGTTGGATGCAGAGGACACATGGCGAGAGACCAACATTTCATTGACTGGAAAGTCAAAGGAAGGAAGTGCTCTAACCTTCCAATTCATGAAATGAGAAATCGCGATATGATCTGAGCTGTTGGATCGAGGACTAATCTGGCATGTAAGATCCAGGAGGTGAATGTGGTAGACCACGTCAAAAAGGACAGGTGGCAGAATACGTTAGCCATGACATGTGGCACAATCATACAAGGACAAGTGTCAAGATGATTCGATGTTTCAAGTACATAAATATTACGAATATGAGTGACACATGGCAGCCACTCGGCTCATGACACGTCATCGAGTGACGTGAGAATTACGTCACTTCAGGAGTTTTACCATCAACACTCCCCCAAAGTCCCTAAGGTTGGAGTCCCAGAGCAGAGGATAGTCGTCGGTTCACAAAGGGTTCTAGACCGTTGATCTATCACAACAAAGAACAAAGTCTCGAGTCTCGAAGATAAGATCTGGACCATCGAATCATCGAGGATCATGGACCATTGATCAGTCATCATGAAGCACCCTCATGCTTGGCCCTAGGTCACAGCTGGAGGTCACCTCGTCGAAGGATTAAGGGAGGAGCTAGCACGTCACTAGGCTCCACTTTGGAGATCGCTGAAATCTTGAAGCACTCTTTTGATTAGCGACTGGTCACGACCAATGGTTGCATCAACGAACATTAAAGGGAGGAGCTAGCATAGCTAGGCTCTATTTCAGATACTGGGAGTTGGAATAGTCAATATGATTCACAGGAAAATAGCCGAAATGAAAAATCGTGAAATGAATATTGGTTAGGCACTTGGTCATCGTCGGTGGTCGCGTGATAGGAAGGGGCTTAGCCAGAAGAGCTAGTGCCCACTTTGAAAATTTTCGTAGAAAGGGAAAAAGGTGCCAAGAGCATGAGAGCGCGGAGGTTCTCTGGAGAACTACCAGAAACCACTGATTGTTCCTGCATAGAGAATTCGAAGAGGTTTCAGGGTGATCGACAGAGAAGACAAAGAGTCTCGACTGCCAAAGAGGCCAAGGAATCTCAGGATAACGTCCAATGATGATGAAGATATTCGATAATGACAGAAAGAGTCTCGACTACCATAGAGGCTAAGGAATCTCAACCTAATGACCATTGATGATGAACCCATAGGCAACATAACTGGCAGAGGAGATGAAGGGTTTCTATGATGATCAGGAGATGTCTAGACGTGAGAAAGATAGGAAGAACAAAAAAGGGAAGGGACTCTTCTTTTGAGCTATGTGAGAGAAAGGAGAAGTTACAGTGAAAAAAATGTGGGGTATAACAGTGTCACTGTAAATAACATGCAGAGACATTGCACATGCATAGGAAGAAGGTGCACAGTGAGGATAAAAACGCAAAACAAAGAAGAGATTTAGGTTGCGATTGTGAGTGATGCATGCGTGTAGAAGAATGTTGTGCATGAGGTGAAGTGCATAATAAGCGAGGAACATAGATGCATATTTGAGAGAAGAAGAGAAAGTCGAGGTGTGCATGCACAGACAGAGTAGAATATCATAAAACTCAAAAGATGCGAGCAGAGAAACACCGATGCAGGCAGAACATAGAAGTGCAACAAAACAATGATGACACAGATAAGCTATTGATAAATATTGTATCACTGTAATAAGTTTCAGTAGAAAATATTTATAATCAGGGTGGTAGGGAGGTGCTAGGGAGGATTGTTGTCCTCTGAGTTCCAAGTGGGTGCTTGGACACAGGGAGTTGTAGCTTCCTTTTGGTTGCATCCAGAAAACTAGGGTGGCAGGGTGGTGCAAGGGAGAACTATTGTTCTCTGTTATACAGGTCAGTGGTTGTGTGATTGGAAGTTGGTGCTTCTATCCAGTTGGTGCTGAAACATTTAGGGAGTTGGTGCTTCCTTCTAGTGGGTGATAGATAAATTAGAGAGTTAGTGCTCTCAGCATGTTGCAGCTTGCAGAACAGAGGTGGTAGTCTCACAATGAGTTGGAGCTCATAAGTATGATACTGTAAAAAATGTAAAGATTACTTATCATATCAAGAAGAAGAGGTTTTTACCCTTTATGGGTTTCCTTAGGAAATATCTATCTCTGTATATTTCATGTGTGTGATTGATGTTTAACATTCTATTTCTTATTTCCCAGCATCATGGTGATTGTCATTATGTGTTCAGTAAAGATTTTAAAATGGGCAAAATTGTTTAAGTTTACTAACAACTTATTCAATCCCCGCTTTCAGTTGTCCAACAATTGGTATCATAGCCCCCCCTTTTATCTAAGGGTATACCCTAGAGATTAAACATGACTAGCCATGAAGGAACCTCAACCAACAAGGCACCTCTATTCAATGGAACAAACTTTGCCTTCTGGAAAGTTAGGATGAGAACCTACATAATGGATTTAGGTGTAGATGTCTAGGATGTGGTAGAGACTAGTTATGTAAAGCCAGTTGTACTAGCTAATAAGGATGAGAAGCTAGAGTTTAGATTCAACTCTAAGGCTATGAATGTTATTATGAGTGGGCTTGTAGAAGTAGAATTTGTAAAAGTTATGCACTTAGAAAATGCCAAAGAAATGTGGGACAAGCTCATTAGAAGTTATGAAGGTAATGAGAAGGTAAAGGACGCCAAGCTTCTAACCTACATAGTACAGTTTGAACAGATAAAGATGAAGGAGGATGAAATTGTTGGAAAGTACTTTTTGAGAGTTGAAGAACTAGTGAATGTAATGAAAGCACTTGGTGAAAAAATTGAGGAACCCTCTTTAGTTCAGAAATTTTTGAGATCTCTACTAGATAGGTTCAACCCGAAGGTATCTACTATAAAATAACTTAATGACCTAAAATCTTTGGCTTTTGATCAACTTCTAGGAACGTTGACTGCATATGAAATGAGGATAGGTAAAGATAAACCCACCTCTAGAGAAGCATCATTTAAAGAAGATAAGGATGAGGATTCTGAGCCTGATGAAATTGAAGAAAAATTTGTGAGAAGACTAAAGAAAGGATCAGGCAAGTATCAAGGCAAGTTTCCCTTCAAGTGTTTTAACTGTGGAAAGATAGGTCACTTTTCATATAAATGTCCACACAAGAAGTAGGATCAAAATTCCGAAGGTAAAAAGAAGTACAAATACAAAAGATTTGATAAAAATAAAAGTTTATGTGTAAACATTGATGACTCTTCAGAAGACACAGACACTAACTCTTCCTATGAATACATGGTAAATGAATTCATGCTTATGGCCAAAGAGGATTATGATAATAAAATCACAAGAAGTGATGCTAATGATGAAGAAGATGTGGTTGATAGGGAAGGTGAACTAATCAGTGCCTTAGAAGAAATTGACAGACTCAGACTCGAGAAAAGAAAACAAAAACAGTTGTTGATACAGTTTGAAAAGAATGAGGAAGACTTTGCCTTGCTAAAGGTGGAGTTAGAAGAGGCAAAGAAAATAGAGGACATTCTGAAACAACATTTATCATGTAATATGGAAAGATGTGAAGCCTTGGAGGAAGAGGTAGTAAAGACCATAAAATAGATGGAGAAGTCCAAATCATTGTATCTTGAAAATCTTCCAAGCATTAAAGCAACATAAGGGTTAACCACCATTCTGAATCAGTGGAGGAATCCAAATTTGAAAACTGGTTTGGGTTATGAAGAAGGATCAAGTTGTAGTCAGCCAAGAAACAAAGATTCCATCAAGTTTGTCAAATCTACATTTATTGACAGCAACAAAAATGGAGAAACAGAGGAAGATAATAAGCCGCCAAGGAAGAGTGAAAGAAAAAATACCAAAATTGAAACTATAGAACAAAGAAATCAACCTGCTCAAAGAAGACAACCATATTCCAGGTACAAAGGATTTTTCTATGGATTTTGTTTTTTCTGTTATAACTTTGGTCACAAAGTTGTAAACTGTTCTTTAAGATTTAAATATGAACAATCAAAACACTCAATGAATAGATATCTCCCGCAACAAAGAATGAGACAGCCAAGTAAAAAACAATCACGGACTGCGAATCATGTGATGGTTGGAAAAAGGGCACAGGTTAAACATAAAAATCATTATGATCCTTTATTAAATGAACCACAATGTTACACCTACCATAATTTCGGACATAAAGCTACAGACTGTCGCTTAAGGAACTACGAGCCATACTTGAATCCTTCTGCTAAAAATGTCAAGGTTTGGAAGAAGAAAGAAAATGATAAGTGTGGACTAGTCTTGCCATCTCAAAGACAAAAGAACCCATGGTGTATTGACAGTGAATGCTACAAACATATGATGGGAGACAAAGGTAAGTTTCTATATCTAAGTGAAAGTAAATCAGGAAACGTAACCTCTGGAAATGATGCTCCAGGTAAAATCAAGGGTAAAGGTATGGTGAGTTTAAGTAATGGAAAAGGAAAAGCTCAGGATGTTCTACTTGTTGATGGGATGAAACATAATTTTCTTAGTGTACGTCAAATGTGTGATAGAGGATGTGAAGTGGTGTTCACTTCCAAGGATTGCAAGATAAAGTCTGTAAACTCGGGACAAGTTGTGGCTAAAGGCATAAGGACAGATAACAATGTATATGTGTTGAAAGAAGATAGAGAAGAGTGTCATCTAAGAAAGCATGATGAAAGATGGTTATGGAATAGGAGACTTGGACATCTAAACTTTGACCACCTAATCAAGCTCAAAAATCTTGAGGCAGTAAAAGATCTTCCAAGAATATCAAAGCCACAAGATTCTATGTGTAAACCCTGTCATGTAGGAAAGCTAACCAGGACACAGTTTAAATCCAAGAGATCTACTTCAACAAAGAAACCACTCCAATTAGTTCATATGGATTTATGTGGACCATCAAGACAAGAAGGCACAGGGAAGGAAAACTATTTTATGCTAGTCATTGATGATTACTCCAGACTTACTTGGGTTTCTTTTCTCAAAGAAAAAGATGAAGCATTTGAGAAATTTAAAATATTTAAGGATTTAACTGAGAAACAAACATGCAAGAGGTTAAAGGCATTAGGATCAGACAGAGGAGGAGAATTTATGTCAAGTGATTTCAAGGAATTATGTGACAAACATGGGATCAAGAGAGAATACACAATCCCAAGAACTCCACAACAAAATGGAGTAGTTGAGAGGCAAAACTGAACCATGCAGCAAATGGCCAGGTCAATGATGAATGAGAAGAAAATTGGTCAAACCTACTGGGTAGAAGCAATACACAGAACAATCCATGTTCTTAACAAATATCACTTGATACCACACAGTGACAAAACACCTTATGAACTGTGGTATGGAAGACCTTCTTCAATCAAACACTTCAAAGTCTTTGGGAGTAAGTGCTACATAAAAAATAATAATGAGAACCTTGGCAAGTATGATGACAGGGTTGATGAAGTCATCTTCTTAGGGTATGCTACAAACAGTAAAGGATACATATGCTATAATAAGAGGTTGCATAAATTGGTTGATTGTATTAACATAAAAGTTGATGAAAGAATTCCAGTAAGAGAGGTGAACAATACTGAATCAACAACAGAGGATATAAATGAAGTTGAAGTTGAACACGTCTAAGAATTAGAACGAGAAGACTTTGAGTCAGATGAATATGCCAATACTCAGGTAAACTCAAATCAACAGACAACATCAAATTCTTCCTCCATAATTACTCAAAAGAATCATCCTGCAAGTCAGATAATTGGTGAAAAAGACAAAGGTGTACAAACCAGGAGGAGGATAATCAAAAACACTGAGCAATCACATATAGCCTTCGTATCCATGGTAGAACCCAAGAACTTCAATGAGGCCAGTAAAGATGTAAATTGGTTAAAATCAATGAATGAGGAACTGGACCAGATTGAAAATAATGACACTTGGGAACTCGTTCCAATCCAACATATAAAAATGTAATAGGATCAAAATGGGTCTACAAAAATAAGATGAATGAGCAAGGAAATATTGTAAGAAATAAGGCTAGATTGGTCTACAAAGGATATGCTCAAATAGAAGGATTGGACTTTGATGAAACATTTGCGCTTGTAGCAAGATTAGAAACTATTAGAGTGTTTCTTTCCTATGCTTGTCATAAGGAGTTTAAATTTTATCAAATGGATGTCAAATCAACTTTTCTAAATGGAGATCTAAAAGAAGAAGTTTATATGGAACAACAAGAATGTTTCCAAATGTCAGATAACCTTGACTTTGTCTGCAAGATGAAGAAAGCCTTATATGGGTTAAAATAAGCTCTTCATGCCTAGTATTAAAGACTAGATACATATCTACAAAACAAAGGATTCAAGAGAGGAACAGTTGACAACAATTTATATATCAAAACAAAGGGTAATGATTTTCTCATTTTCTTGGTCTACGTAGATGACATCATCTTCGGTAATAATAATGCCTCAATGGTACAATGGTTTGCTTCTTCCATGCAGTCTGAGTTTGAAATGTCTATGATAGGGGAACTGCCATTTTTTTTGGGTCTGCAAATTACTCAGAGGTCTGAAGGAATATTTCTCTCTCAAGAAAAATATCTAAGGGAAATGTTGAAAAGGTTTCAAATGGAAGATTCTAAACCTATGAGCACACCTATGGTCATTGGATGTAAGTTAAGAAAGTATGATGACTCACCTGATGTTGAGCAGAGTTCATATAGGTTTATGATAGGAAACCTGTTGTACATAACAACATCTCGTCCAGACATAATGCATGTTGTTGGAATCGTAGGAAGGTATCAGACTGCACCTAAACAAGGTCATTTTTTAGCTATCAAACGAATATTCAGATACTTTAAAGGAACAATAGACTATGGCCTATGGTATCCTAGGAATCAAAATTTTCAACTATCAGTATATTCAAATGCTGACTGGGCTAACTAGATAGATGAAAGGAAAATCATGAGTGGAGGTGCATTCTTCTTAGGAGATTCTCTTGTATCATGGTTGAGAAGGAAGCAAGGTTCCATTTCCTTATCAACTATAGAAGTTGAATACATTGCAACTGCCACTTGTTGTAGCCAATTATTGTGGATGATTCAGACACTTGCAAACTTGGAGGTAAAATACACTGCACTGATCCCAATTCATTGTGATAATACCAGTGCAGTTAGTGTGTCAAAGAATCTTGTCTTTCACTCCAAGACCAAACGTATACCCATCAAGTATCACTTCTTGAGGGAACATGTAACCAACTCTGTGGTTTTTGTGCATTATATTCCCTCCAAGGATTAGATTGATGATATCTTCACTAAACCACTTGCACAAGCTCAGTTTGAGTATCTACACCAGAAGTTGGGCGTGACCCCACTATCAATCTAAGAGAGTCCATCCTGTTAGGGGGACTATGCGTTCGTTGAATATCTGATACCTCCCGAAAAGTACTACAACAACTCAGGGGAAGCATGCTTTTTCTTTGAAATTGATGTCAAAGGGGGAGAAAAAGTGTGGATGCGTGGATGCTAGAGTTGGAGCTCTAAGAAGAATAGTGCAGTCATTCAAGGTTGCCATCAATGTCAAAGGGGGAGATTATTGGCATGTTTGTAGACAGAAGTATGCTTGTCATTGATAGCAAGATCAGAAGTGTAGCATTGATGGCACAAGAACAACAGTAAAGACACATAATAGTGTGAGTATGCATAGATCAAAGCTCAGAAGGAAGACCGGAGGAATGAAGCTCGGAAGGAGGAGCGACACGAGGACCAACCATCATTGGATCTAGAAGAATGTGCACGACCGTTAAGTGCAAGGTGAAGAGGGCTTACAAAGTCCCAAAAGAAGGGGGACCTTCCATCGTTAAAGAGGATATGTGGTAGCAGATGAGCAATCTGCAAATATCGAAAAACGTGAAATCCTGGGGACCGTTCAATCTAGAGGACATCTGGTGAGAGATCAACATTTCACTGACTGGAAAGTCAAGGGAAGGAAGTTCTCTAACCTTCCAACTCGCAAAATGAAAAATCACGATAAGATATGGACCATTAGATCGAGGAATGTCATGGGTCATTGGATGCAGAGGACACGTGGCAAGAAACCAACATTTCGCTGACTGGAAAGTCAAAGGAAGGAAGTTCTCTAACCTTCCAAGTCATGAAATGAGAAATCGCGATATGATCTGAGTCGTTGGATCGAGGACTAATCTAGGCTGTCAGATCCAGGAAGTGAATGTGGAAGACCACGTTAGCAAGGACAGGTGCCAGACTACATCATCCAGGACACATGGCACAATCATACAAGGACAAGTGTCAAGATGATTCGATGTTTCAAGTACATAAATATTATGAATCTGAGTGACACATGGTAGCCACTCGGCTCATGACACATCATCAAGTGACGCAAGAATTACGTCACTCCGGGATTTTTTCTTCGGGAGTTTTACCATAAGCACTCCCCCAAAGTGCCGAAGGCTGGAGTCCTGGAGTGGAGGATAGTCATCGGATCACAAAGGGTTCTAGATCGTTGATCTGTCACAACAAATAACAAAGTCTTGAGTCTCGAATATAAGATATGGACAGTCGGATCACCGAGGATCATGGACCGTTGATCAGTCATTGCGAAGCACCCTCGTGCTTGGCCCTGGGTCATAGCTAGAGGTCGCCTCGTCGAAGGATTAAGGGAGGATCTAGCATGTCTCTAGGCTCCACATTGGAGATTGCCAAAATCTCCAAGAACTCTTTTGATTAGCGACTGGTCACATCCAGTGGTCACATCAGCAAACATTAAAGGGAGTATCTAGCATAGCTAGGCTCTATTTCGGATACCAGGAGTTGGAAGAGTCAATATGACTCACAGGAAAATATCTAAAATGAGAAATCACGAAGTGAGTATTGGTTAGGCGCTTGGTCACCGCCGGTGGTCGCATGATAGGAAGGGGATTAACCAGTAGAACTCGTGTCCATTGTGTATATTTTCACAGAAAGAGAAAAAGACACCAAGAGCATGAGAACACGAAGGTTCTCTAGAGAACTGCCAAAAACCATTGATTGTTTCTGCATAGATAATTCGAAGAGGATTCAGGGTGATCGACAGAGAAGACAAAGAATATCGACTGCCATAGAGGCCAAGGAATCTCAGGATAATGTCTAGTGATGATGAAGAGATTCGGTAATGACAGAGAAGACAAAGAGTCTCGAATTCCAGAGAGGCTAAGGAATATCATCCTAACGGCCACTGATGATGAACCCATGGGAAACAAAACTGCCAGAGGAGATGAAGGGTTTCTATGATGATCAGGAGATGTCTACACATGAGAAAGATAGGAAGAATGGAAAATGGAAGGGACTCTTTTGTTGTGATAAGTGAGAGCAAGGAGAATTTACAGTGAGAAAACTGTGGGGTAGAACAGTGTCACTGTAAATAGCATGCAGAGACATTGCGCATGTGTAGGTAGAAGGTGCACAGTGAGGATAAAAATGTAGAATAGAGAAGAGATTCAGGTTGCGATTGTGTGCGATGCATGCGTGTAGAAGCATGTTGTGCAGGAGGTGAAGCATAGAAGAAGCGAGGAACATAGATGCATATCTGAGAGAAGAAGATAAAGTCGAGGTGCACATGCACAGATAGAGTAGAAGATCAAAAAGCTCAAAAGATGCGAGTAGAGAGACATTGATACAGGCAGAGCATAATAGTGCAACATAATAGTGATGAGACTGGTAAGCTATTGATAAATATTGTATCATTGTAATAAGTTTCAGTAGCAAAGATTTAAAATTAGGATGGTAGGGAGGTGCTAGGGAGGACTATTTTCCTCTGAGTTTCAAGTGGGTTCTTGAACACAGGGAGTTGTAGCTTCTTTCTGGTTGCAAATAGAAAACTAGGGTGGCAGGGTGGTGCAAGGGAGAACTGTCGTTCTCTGTTATACAGGTCGGTGGTTGTGTGACTGGAAGTTGGTGCTTCCATCCAGTTGGTGCTGGAACATTTAGGGAGTTGGTGCTTCCTTCTAGTGGGTGCTAGAGAAATTAGAGAGTTGGTTCTCTCAGCAAGTTGCAACTTGCAGAACAGAGGTGGTAGCCTCACAATGAGATGGAGCTCATAAGTATGATAATGTACAAAATGTAAAGATTACTTATCATATCAAGAAGAAGAGGTTTTTACCCTTTATGGGATTCCTTAGGAAATATTTGTCTCTGTAAATTTCATGTGTGTGATTGATGTTTAACATTCTATTGCTTATTTCCTAGCATCATGGTGATTGTCATTATGTGTTCAGTAAAGAGTTTAAAATGGGAAAAATTATTTAAGCAGAGTAACAACTGATTCACCCCCCCCTCCCTCTCAGTTGTCTAACAATTCATATAATATTTCCACTTCACAAATTATATATAAATAATAATAATACATATTGTAACATCCCGCTCTTGCGAGTACATATTATTTACTTATTCTTTGAGGACACTTGCATGAAAGTGATCCGGTTATAGTACATGGTTATTTGTTTCGCTTATGGATTCTTATGATGATGTTGATGGATTATGATTTTTATGTTATTTGTTATATGCATATTGACATATGTTATTGACGAGTTTCCCTGATTGTGCAGGACACTTGATGGATGTGGATGTTGAGGGCATCAATGGACCTCCTTGGACTCTAGATTGAGTTCGGGAGTGACTTGTATTGGCTGACGAAAGATTGCTAATCTGACTCACATAAGGAGTAAAGGGGCCATGCACAAAAAAAAAATATTGAGGGAGAGGTGTGGAAGAATCCTTGTCACAACCTACTAACACTCCCGCCATGGCTTGAATTGTAGGTTAATGATTACTTAGTTCGAGAGGTCCACGATGTCATGAGGGCAGACTAAGACAATCACTCACGAAGAGTCCTTATTCCTTAGAAGCCCTTACTCTCTCACAAGGTCGCATGAATGGAGTGTTGACTCCAGGGGTTGGAAAACTACTAAAACTAGTCAAAAGGTGAGTGGAACCCTTGGATGCACGGGAGTGCGTCCTGAAGGGACAGTCATGTGATTAAAAAGAAACTTTAGTTAACAAATCTAGGTGGCCTAGAAAACAATAAATTAATGTGACATTGTCAGATTTAAAATAATTAATTAATGAGTAAATTATTGATTATAAATCCCTATAAGAGTGTAATCCTTTTCAATAAAATTTAATTAAGCCTAGGTATAAGTTTTGTAAAGAGGATAAACTAAAATTAATAACTAAATCAAAAGGGGAATGAGGTAAATAATTTCAAGAATTAAGTAAAATGAAATAATCCTAAAGATTTTATTTAATACACATGTGTGCAAGAAAATACCAAATTGAAATTTAAGATAAGAAGGGATTAAATCATGAAAGAATATGTGCACACATAGAAAGGAATATAGAGTCTAACTACCACTAGTTTAACTAGGAGAAGACTCCTATTTTAACTCAACTCATATTTAGTAAGGCGTCGGTCATTAATTGGAAATAAGGGGAATAAAGAGACAACTATGAGTGATTTAAGGCGTGCTTTTAGGATGGGTGAGGAAAATTGACTTTAATTGAATTATAATACAGAATTTTTTTTGCAACTTGGGGGAAAGGGTGACAAGTGTAAGGGGGAAATAACTCTAATTTATCTAAATTAAAAGTGAATTAATTGTGAAAGTGGGAAGTTGTCTTTAAGAAAACTCCTATTAAGCATACGATAAAGAGGGGTAAGGGAGCACATGGGTTATCGACAAAGTTATGTTGCCGAAATATTTTTTACTGGTTTTACTTGTGAGAGTTGGGATACCCAGCTTGAGATAGAGTGGTGGCTCTACCTTGCGAGGTAAGCTTGGAGCTAGAGGATTTCCGGTTGAGTGTGCATGGCCCCCTTTGCGTCTCAAGGGGATAAGGGGCAAGAAGAGTACCCCTAGAATTGACTGGGAGGTATCGATGGCGTCTCTATGGTTAGCACACGGGAGGTCGGAAGGAGCGCCTTCGCAGAAGAACATCTTCGATTTTGTCGCCTTCGGTTTCAGTATTTTTATTTGAGTTTGTATCTATAATTGTGCTAAGAATTTATTGTAATACAACATTCTTGTAAATCCGCCATGACTGTGATTGTAATTTTGATATCGATTCGTCATAATACTTGATTCTTTTTGTGTAATTTTAGAAAATGTAATTCTAGTTTTCTGGCATTTGAATTCTCAAACCAAGTATTGGATTTCATTTGAAAAAGGGATGAATCTTCCATAGATGTGTTGAAATTTAAATGGCTTGACAAGTTCCTGGTAGACTGTAAATATTTTTGGATTAATGAGCAATTCTTCTATGACTATCTTGAATCAATGGACATGCAACAAACTACCAACCCTATGAACGATAGATTGTAAATGTACAAAATGGGTTGGCGTGAGTCCTGGAGTCGTGGTACAGGTTTTGTATTGAGAATTGATTTGTTTCCCCGCTTTACCCATGACTATAGGTGTGTTATATTCATTGTAATTTATTTTAATTATATGGAGGCAATTGATCGCTGCCTTGGGGACACTTTTCGATTTCTAATCTAAATTTTTATGGTACAGATGCATTTGTTGCAGCCTGGATTACCCTTTGAGACTGCCAGAATCTGATTCACTGCTAGTATACCTGGTTCACTTCTAGTGGATAGAATTTGATTCGTTGAATTCATTCTTCTATGTGTATTGATTTAGATGTTGGGTATATTTGCAATCGAGCTCAGACCCCAAGTTGTTTCCTTGACTATGTAGTCTTCGTTGGTCTACGCTTAGGTATGAAAGATCTCGCAAATAAAAATATCCCATCCATCCAAAACTCAGATCTGAGTGGAAGATCCTTAGAACCTCGCAAATAAAAATATCCCATCCAGCATGCATGTAGAAGCATGTTGTGCAGGAGGTGAAGCAAAGAAGAAGCGAGGAACATAAATGCATATCTGAGAGAAGAAGATAAAGTTAAGGTGCACATGCACAGATAGAGTAGAAGATCAAAAATCTCAAAAGATGTGAGCAAAGAGACATTGATGCAGGCAAAGCATAGCAATGCAACAGAATAGTGATGAGACTGGTAAGCTATTGATACATATTGTATCATTGTAATAATTTTCAGTAGCAAAGATTTATAATCAGGGTGGTAGGGAGGTGGTAGGGAGGACAGTTTTCCTCTGAGTTTCAAGTGGGTGTTTGAACACAGGGAGTTGTAGCTTCATTTTGGTTGCAGCCAGAAAACCAGGGTGGTAGGGTGGTGCAAGTTAGAACTGTCATTATCTGTTATACAGGTCGGTGGCTGTGTGACTGGGAGTTGGTGCTTCCATCTAGTTGGTGCTGGAACATTTAGGGAGTTGGTGCTTCCTTCTAGTGGGTGCTAGAGAAATCAGAGAGTTGGTTCTCTCAACAAGTTGCAACTTGCAGAACAGAGGTGGTAGCCTGACAATGAGTTGGAGCTCATAAGTATGATAATGTACAAAATGTAAAGATTACTTATCATATCAAGAAGAATAGGTTTTTACCCTTTATGGGATTCCTCAGGAAATATTTGTCTCTATAAATTTCATGTGTGTGATTGATGTTTAACATTCTATTGCTTATTTCCCAACATCATGGCGATTGTCATTATGTGTTCAGTAAAGAGTTTAAAATGGGAAAAATTGTTTAAGCACAGTAACAACTGATTCACCCCCCCCCACCCCTCTCAATTGTCCAACAATTCATATAATATTTCCACTTCATAAATTATATATAAATAATAATAATACATACTGTAACATCCCACTCTTGCGAGTACATATTATTTACTTATTCTTTGAGGACACTTGCGTGCAAGTGATCCGATTATAGTACATGGTTATTTGTTTCGCTTATGGATTCTTATGATGATGTTGATGGATTATGATGTTTATGTTATTTGTTATATGCATATTGACATATGTTATTGACGAGTTTCCCTGATTGTGTAGGACACTTGATGGATTGTGGATGTCGAGGGCATCAATGGACCTTCTTGGACTCTGGATTGAGTCAGGGAGTGACTTCTATTGGTTGACGAAATATTGCTAATCTGACTCACATAAGGAGTAAAGGGGCCATACATAGAAAACAAATATTGAGGGAGAGGTGTGGAAGAATCACTGTCAAAGCCTACTAGCACTCCCGCCATGGCTCGAATTGTAGGTTAATGATTACCTAGTTTGAGAGGTCCATGATGTCATGAGGGCAGACTAAGACAATCACTCACAAAGAGTCTTTATTCCTTAGAAGCCCTTACTCTCTCACAAGGTCGCATGAATGGAGTGTTGACTCCTAGAAGCCCTTACTCTCTCACAAGGTCGCATGAATGGAGTGTTGACTCCAAGGGTTGTAAAACTACCAAAACTAGTCAAAAGGCGAGTGGAACCTTTGGATGCACGGGAGTGTGTCTTGAAGGGAAAGTGACATGATTAAAAAGAAACTTTAGTCAACAAATCTAGGTGGCTTAGAAAACAATAAATGTGAGATCGGAAGAGCGGTTCAGCAGGAATGCC
>CBVK0100580202.1:0-25319 GCA_900067695.1 Picea abies | reverse complement strand
CCTCTCAGTATTTCTCAACAATTGGTATCAGAGCCTGGTCCTTCTGAAAAGGCTTAGCCGCCAGAAGGAAGATCAATCAAAATGAGAAATCAAGACGGAATGACATCTATTAGGCCTCCACTCTTCAATGGAAACAATTTAATCTTATGGAAAACAAGGATGAGATCTTATCTTTAGTCTCTAGGAGCAGATGTATGGGCTATTGTTGAAGGAGGATATCAATATCCATTTGCAGTACCAACAGATCCAGCAGAAAGAAAAACCTACGAAACAAATGCAAAAGCAGTCAATGCTATGTTAGGAAGCCTAACTGAATCAGAATTTGTCAAAGTCATGCAGCTGAACACAGCGAAGGACATATGGGACAAAATCATTCTGAGTTATGAAGGTGATGCAAAGGTAAAAAGTGCTAAACTACAAACCCTCAGAATTCAATATGAGAATCTTAAAATGAATAATGAGGAAAGCTTTGCCAATTTCTTTTTACATCTTGATGAGATTGTAAATCGCATGAGAAATCTAGGAGAAACAATAACCGAATCTACCTTGGTTGAAATTTTTTTGAGATCTCTAACTGCAAAATTTGAGTCAAAAGTATCAGCTCTTGAAGAAAAGCAGGATCTTCAAAATCTTACTGTGGTGCAATTACATGGCATACTAACTGCTTATGAAATTAGAAGAGGAGGACCATCTGAAGTCAAAGATGCAGTCTTTAGAAATTCTACAAAAGGAATGGATGTACAAACAACAGAAGGATCAGGGTATATCTCAGAAGAAGATGAGATAAACTTCATAAGGAAACTTCAAATCGGGACAGGACGGTTCAGAGGTAAGCTTCCTTTCAAATGTTTTGATTATGGAAGAGTTGGTCATTATGCTGCTAAGTGTCCTTATAAAGAAACACACAAAAAGGGGAAGGAAGCAGCAAGAAGGAATAAGAATCATTCTAGGTCTAAACAAAGTTTCTATACTCATGAAGATAGTGATGGGTTATCTGATAGTGAAGAAGAATGTGAACAAGACCTTAGACTTCTCATAGAACTTGAAAAAGGATCCAGAGAAGAAAAGGATATTTTTGAGGATGCTCTAAAAGACAATGACTTTCTTGATGAAAACAATAAACTCAAAATCTGTTTAGAAGAGAGTAAAATCACTATAGAAACTCTGAAAAATCAGCTTGAAGAAAAGGAGAAACATAATGAGAAATTAGAATGTGAAGTAGTAAGTCTAAGAAAAGAACTTGAGAAAGTAAAGACTCTGAATCTTAGATTTGCTAAAGGATCTGAAACCTTAGATGAAATTATCAAGGTACAACATTCTCCACTCATAAAGATAGGCCTTGGATATACTGGAGAATCTTCTCAGCCTTCAGCACCAAATTATCTGAAAGCAGTTACAGCTAGTTTACCAGATGTTGCCACTCAGCAAGGGAATAAAAAATCTTCACAGGTAAGACATGATCATCTCAATTCAAAAACCACAAACAGGAATGCCTTTCAAGGAAACTCCAATCAACAAGTAAATTCACATAGAAGATTCTATGATTGCAAAAATTTCTTCTTCAAGGGACAATGCTTCACATGTCACAACTTTGGTCATAAAGCTGCTCAATGTGTTGCATATAAAACTATCATGACAAGAGAATCAAGAAAGAAAAGGATTGAGTTGAAAACAAAGAAGAATACCTATAAAAACTTCTCTCCTCTTCAAGATGAAGTTGAATGTGCTTATTGAAATAACTTTGGCCATGAAGAATCTGAATGCAGAAGCAAAATTCAGCTGAAAAGACACGTTCCTCCAAGCTCCAAAGTATGGAAAAAGAACGAAATACAGGCTGAAAATTGTGGTATAGATTTATTTGCAGAAGATGAAGAAAACCAATGGTACATTGACAATGGATGCTCAAGACACATGACATGTGACAAAGACAAACTTCTTGCATATAGTACTCTAGAAAAAGAAAATAAGGTTACATTTGGAAATGATACTCATGCGGTTATTAAGGGAAAAGGGTCTGCTCTTCTAAAAGGAAATGTGAAAGCTAATGAAGTCATGTATGTGGATGGATTAAAGCATAACTTGTTAAGTGTAAGTCAAATGTGTGATCAAGGAACTGAAGTTGTCTTTAGTTCAAAAGAATGTGTGGTACGTGATCTTGATACAGGCAAAGCTATTATAAGAGGAAAAAGAACTCCTAAAAACCTATATATATATTAAATAACAACAAAGAACAATGTTACTTGAGTAAATCTTCAAAAAATTGGTTGTGGCATAGAAGATTGGGGCATCTGAGCTTCTCTCAAATCAACAAATTAAGCAGATTTAAAGCTGTTCGTGATTTTCCCAGCATTACTCTACCTGAGAATATCATATGCAAATCGTGCCAATTCGGCAAGCAAACCAGAGTGCAGTTTAAAGCCAAAGAAGGATCATCAAGTAAGCCTCTTGAACTCATTCATACTGACATATGCGGACCTATGAGGAAAAAGTCACCACGTGGTGAAGAATACTATATCTTATTCATTGATGATTTCTCTAGAATGTGTTGGATTGGACTGCTTAAACATAAAGATGAAGCATTTGAGAAGTTCCAGATCTTCAAATCACTAGTTGAAAATGAATTAGATCTAAAAATAAAATGTCTTAGATCTGATCGAGGAGGAGAATATACATCAAATGAATTCATTGAATTTTGTGAACAACATGGCATAAAAAGACAGTTTTCTATAGCAGGCACTCCTCAACAAAATGGTGTTGCAGAAAGAATGAATAGAACAATTCAACAAATGGCTAGAGCTATGCTTGATGATTCTGGAACACCTGATACATTTTGGGGAGAAGCAACACATACAACAACAAATATTCTCAATAAAGCACATGTTCGTGTAAATAGTGATAAAACTCCTTTTGAACTATGGTATGGAAAACCTCCCACTGTAAAACATTTTAGAGTCTTTGGAAGCAAATGCTTTATCAAGAATAATGATGAAAAACTTGGCAAATTTGAACCGAGAGCAGATGAAGGAATATTTCTTGGTTACTCCTCTAGGAGTAAAGCATATAAATGTTACAATAAAAGGCTTCGGAAGATTGTTGAATGTATTGATGTTGTTATTAATGAATCTCCTGCAGCTCCAAAAGAAGAAAAACAAACAACTGTAGAGGAAGAAGAAAAACAAACAACTGTTGAGGAAGATAATGCCATACATCATTCTACATCAAATAGGGATGATATAGACAATGAACCCAATGAAGAATCCGAAGAGGATTTATCTGAAAAGGCTCCATCCAAATATGTTCAAAAGAATCATCTAGAATCTCAAATTTTGGGAGAAAAGGGATCAGGTGTACAAACAAGAAGGACTCTTGTAGGATCTTCTAGCCATCTGGCATTTCTGTCCACTGTTGAACCTCACAATGTCAATCAAGCTAGCAAAGATGAATGTTGGATTCAAGCCATGAATGAAGAACTTGATAAAATCGAAAAGAATCACACTTGGGAATTAGTACCAAGACCCCATGACAAAAATGTTATTGGAACTAAATGGATATTCAAAAACAAGCTAAATGAGAATGAGGAGGTTATAAGAAATAAAGCTAGACTGGTGTGCAAAGGGTATGCTTAGCAAGAAGATATAGACTTTGAAGAAAACTTTGCTCCTGTAGCTAGACTTGAAGCCATAAGAATGTTCCTTGCCTTCTCAAGCTTCCAACACATCAAAGTTCATCAAATGGATGTTAAATCTGCTTTTCTCAATGGTGACCTGGAAGAAGAATTTTATATAGAACAACCAGAAGGATTCATCTTTGGAAATGATGAAAAACTTGTTTGTAGACTTAAGAAGGCTCTATATGGTCTCAAACAAGCTCCAAGGGCATGGTACTCTCGTCTTGACAAATATATTCATCAACAAGGATTCTCAAAAGGATCTGCTGATAGCAACTTATACACAAAAACTGAAAATGACAAACTACTAATTGTAGTTGTATATGTTGATGATATCATTTTTGGAAGTAATGAAGAATCCATGAGTCAGAAATTTGCTTCTGATATGCAACAAGAATTTGAAATGTATTTACTTGGGAAACTAACATTCTTTCTAGGATTACAAGTACAACAAGCAACATATGGCATTTTCCTATCACAAACAAAATACCTGAAGCAAATCCTCAAAAAGTATGGCATGGACGATTGCAAACCTGTAAGTACACCAATGATAACTGGGTGTAATCTCAGTACTAATGATGATTCTCCCACGATGAATCAGCCAGAATACAGATCTATGATAGGAAGTCTACTGTATCTCACTGGGACAAGACCAGACATTATGCATGCAGTTGGGATTGTAGGAAGATTTCAAGCCAATCCAAGAGAGTCTCACCTTCAGGGAGTGAAAAGAATATTCAAATATCTACAAGGAACTCAAGATTTTGGACTATGGTATCCAAGGAATGCTGATCTTACTCTTCATGCATACACTGATGCAGATTGGGCTGGAAGTGTTGATGATCGAAAGAGCACTAGTGGTGGTGCATTCTACATGGGCCCCCGGTTAGTATCTTGGTTCAGCAAGAAACAAAGTTCCATTGCCTTATCCACAACAGAAGCAGAATACGTGGCTGCAGCATCTTGTTGCACTCAACTTCTTTGGATGATGAAAACCCTTCAAGAATTTCAAATCAAATGCTCATCTCCTATCTCTATTATGTGTGATAATACAAGTGCCATCAGTATCTCAAAGAATCCTATTATGCATTCCAAGATCAAACACATTCCCATCAAATATCATTTCTTACGAGAACAAGTGCTTGAGCAAAAGGTGAAATTGGAGTATGTTCCCTCCAAACAACAAGTGGATGATATCTTTACCAAGCCTCTACCCAGAGAAGTGTTCGAATATCTCCAACAAAAACTAAGAGTAGTCTCTTCCATGCAGAGGATCAGGTCTAATTAAGTACAGAAATGCTCTGGCTAAGGGGGAGCATTGATCATATGCAAAGGGTTATTCAGCAGATACAACATGGTTTCAGGGGGAGCATGGCATTGTCCACTCTTTGCCATTGATGTCAAAGGGGGAGGAAAAAGACAAGAGGAAGAGTAGTGCCAGAGGAAGAGTATTGCCGAGGAAGAATATTGCCATCAATGACAAAGGGGGAGATTGTTGGAACTGTTTTTTACCGATAGCGTAGACTTGTCATTGATGGCAAGTACAGTAGTGATGCTGACTCAAGTACAACAGTGAAGCAGACATCAAAATCCTTTAAGGATTCAAGGAGAATAAGGTCAGGAGGAATAGCGTTCTTCTACACGCGAGAAGCACAGAAAAGAGACCGAGAGCCATCGAATCTCACTTGGAAATCCCGACAGCTGTTGGATCGGGAGAAGCTGTGTAGATGTTAAGCACAAGAGTTGGCATGCAGAAGAAGTAATCTGAGTCGTCAGATTGGAAGCATATACCCGACAGTCATCATATCTGCAAAAGCTGCGAGGGAGATAAGCCATCGGAGAATCGGGGATCGGGACTTTGCAATGTCCAATTCATTCGACAATGAAAACTCCGAAATCGCGATATGTGATTTCGCGACTTGATCGCAGCCATTAAAGAACGCATGAGATCTGGACCATTGATTCCTTTCATCAGAGAATCGAGAATCGACGTTTCACGAGTCTCGTGAACAATGACAACAGAAACCCCGAAATCGCGATATGCAATTTCGCGATGTAATCAGAGCCATTGAGCCAAGATTGCATCTGAACCGTTGATCCAACTCACGATAGCAGACCACGACAGCAAGGGACATGTGGTACAACTAGGGAATGACAGGTGTCAGGCAGATTCAACACTTCAGGCACATGTAAGTCACGAATCAGAGTGACACATGGCAGGATCTAACACGTGTCAAACCACATGTGATGTCAGCAGAGGCATCGACAAATCAAGAGTCTTGAGACTAAGGGTGCAAGGCCTGCTGAACCCCGAACTGTGAGAAGAGACCACAGCCGTGGATCTCAAATAGGATGCGTGTCAAAGGATCCAATAGGAGTCGGCGTGGAATGACAGGTGGCATCTCACATTGCATATCGGGATATTGGAGATCCCGGAAGTAAGGAGTTCGTGCATCTCGAACTCGCGAACCCCGTAGCCCCGACGGGATAAGGTAGTGGTCACGCACATTGCATATCGGGATATTGGAGATCCCGGAAGTAAGGAGTTCGTGCATCTCGAACTCGCGAACCCCGTAGCCCCGACGGGATAAGGTAGTGGTCACGGGAGTTGGTCATATGAGCGGGAGCTGAGCCAGGAGGGCCAGCGTGTGAAGAGATTCATCGGAGTTTCATGAATCAGGATATGGTAAGGATTGCAACATCGATCAAGACCGTCCATCTGAGGGATAGGTGTCGAAGATCAAGGCACCGTCGGCATTTTGTTCATCGGGAAATCGGGGATCCCGTTGACAAGAGTTTTGTGCAAGGCAGAATTGCGATCCGTGAAACCCCGATTAGTGGAGGCCAGCTGTCAGAGATAAGGATGCGGTCATAGGTAACGGTCACGTGAACCAGGGTCAACCAGGAGGGCTGAAGCACATCGCGAATCGGGAAATAAAGAATCCCACGGACATAAACATTATGTCATCGTAAGTGCCGAAACTCTGATGGAGTGATAAGACCAAAGTCACACGGAGGCAGGTCAAATGGACCATTGTGTAGCCAGAAGGGGCTAAAGCTTGGGAAAGGAGCAAATCGGGGATCGGGAATCCCAGAGGCATGTGCATGGTGACATCGAAAACACAGAAACCCTGATGAGAGGTTTGACTAAGGTCATGTGTAGATGGTCATGGAGGCCAAGGCCTATAGCCAGCAGGGCTAGCGCATGGAAAGGGGCACATCAGCATCGGGGATCGGGACTTTGTAATGACAAAGTCACTTGACATCAAAAACCCCGATTTCGTGAAATGAGAAATCGCGAGTGAATCTAGACCGTCAGATCCAAAAATGATCAGGACCTTTGATTTAAAAGGGCGCGCGTAGGTTTAATTCAAATTTTAAAAACAGGAACCCGATTTCCTCCAAGCAATAAATATTGGACCCGATGAGCGTTGAACGGGTCCTGGACCAATGGGCTTAAAAAGGGGTCGATGCTCTCGGCAGAGGAGCGGGTCGAAGGATGTGGAGGTCATTTTTCTGATAGTAGGGATATCTTCTGGTGGGTGATGTCATTTGTGCAGGCAACATGAAAGGTTTGAAGAAAGAGGAACCTCCTTGTGGCAGTCGGGCGACAGATCTACATTGACAGAGAGATTTCGGCTGTGGGTTCAACAACCATGAGATCAGAGGCATCATCTCCAGGTTTATTGAGTGGTTTAATATGTGTCTTTTGTTAACTTCTTGACAGTCTGTATATCTGTGTTTACTCTTGAGATAATTTCTGTTACTGTCATAACCACTAGATGAAACTGCCTGACCCAGTGAGAAAATTAATGAAACGTGGTCAGCAGTGAGTATGAGGGTTAAACCCTTCAGTAGTAGCCATCTACCAGTAGAAACTGGGGCTATCGTCAGGGGGTTGAAGCTCCCTTCCAGGAAAGGCTGGTAAACGAGAGAAGGTTGTAGCCTTTTGCAGGTAGAAGCCTGTGTACTAGTATGAGTCTGCACTAGTACATTGTTGTAGAATGTTTTCTTAATAATAATCATTGAAGACAGAGACAACAACAACGGTGGTTTTATCCCTATTTGGGTTTCCACCTTAAATCCTGGTGTTCATGTGTCCTATTCATCTGTGTTAGTTTATTTTGTTGAATTACTGATTAAAAGACATCTGATAAATGAAGAAATCCATAATAAGATCTCTTGATGCACTACTATTTTCATAAGAATATACAACAACTGGTCTCTATAAAGTAGACTAAGATTTTTCAATGAAAGAAAAGTGAAAAATCGATTGATAGCTCAAAATACTGCCTCTCAGTATTTCTCAACACTAAACCATATCATTTAGATGCTTTTTTTCGAGGTGTTGATATATCTTTTATAGTCTGTGTAGACTTGTCTATTTATGAATTAAGTTTCATGACTGATAAAGGATATTGTGCAGAGTAAAGTGGGAATAAGTCTGTGGCAAACTGATCCAAATTTTAAAGTTCAATTTTTACTTGTTATCAGAGTCCTTTTGTATGGTTTTCATTGGGGATATCTAAGTTTGACCTTGGTCCATGCCCCCACAGGGATTTTTGTAAAGAGAACGATTCTTTTGATTTCTTGGAATGAAATAAAGTGATTCCTATTCTGTCTAATCGTGTTAATATGTGACTTGGTATTTTTGATTTTGATCTCAACATTTACTTTTTTTGCAATTTGTTATATTCAGAAAATTATATAAAAATGTTATATTTGCAACAATATTTTATTTAAAAAAATCAACATAATCCCTTGTAATTAATACTTGTGGAATGAGTGTAGATTTTAACCTTGTACAATATTTACTGCAAACATATTTTTAGTAAAACAAAAAAAAAGATACAATGGAAAATACAAACATTACACAAAGATTTTTCCCCTGGAAACCCAAACCGGGAAAACCAACATATTCTATATTCATTCATAGTATTACATTGTTTACAATACAATATACATATAGGAGCCAACGAAATCCAAAACCCTAACCCAATGAACTGGATTAGTCAACAAACCTAATTCCTTAACTGGAAATAGAAAACCATCGGAAAAGAAACCATGTGCCGAAAAACCACCTAAATATGTGACACGTTTTCTGAGGCAGATTTTTTTTTTCTCAGGGGCACTGCCCCTAAACCCCTACATGGGGGGATTTTTCCACCCTACACCCCCCAAGGGGGGGCTTGACACCTCCCCCTAAAATCCCCTGCGCACTTGGCGCAATGCTACTCGTACAAAGTATATTACACATACCCAACATTCTCCCACTTGTTGTTTTCTTTGCATACACGGGGTTATAGGGTTACATAGTCAACAATTGAGGGAAAAAATGCCCATGAATCCTCTACAACAAGAGAAATTCTTAGTGCTCACATATTTTGTTAATGAATTTGCAAAGTTCTTCAAAGTGTCCACGTTCATCAAAAATACTTTCTTTTCTTCAACCATGTCTCTCACAAAATGATATTGAATATCAATATGCTTTGTCTTTGAATGATAAGCTAGGTTCTTTGCCAGAAAAATTTCACTATGACTATCACAATCTATCATTACAACTTGATGTACCAATCTAATACCTAAACACAATCTTTGTAACCATACTTATTCCTTACGTTCATTAGTGGCTTCCATGTATTCAACTTCTGTAGTTGAAAGTGCCACTACAACCCATCTTTTTCTCATCCAACTTATTGCTCCTCCAAACAGGTTAAACACATACCCTTGTAGATATCATACGATCCAGATCTCTAGCCGAGTCTGCATCCACAAATCCATTTATATTCACCACTTTTTCCAATCCCGATCTTCCTTCGTAGCACAATCCATAACTAACAGTGCCACACAAATACCTGAAAACCCTTTTTACTATTGTCCAATGCTCCTTCCCTAGTTTTGACATATACCTGCTCAAAACTCCCAATGTGCAATGTCCGGTCTAGTACAGACCATTGCATACATCAAACTGCCAATTTCACTCGCATATGGAACACGAGACATGTCCTCCTCCTCTTCCTGTGTCTTGGGTCACTGATCCACAGATAACTTTACCCCAACAGGAATAGGAACCTTGACCGGTTTACATTCCTGCATATTAAACCTATGCAATATTGTCTCAACATATTTTCTCTGATTTAACCATAGTTTCCTCTTTTTTTGATCTCTTAATTTCCATACCCAAAATGAAATTTGAAGCAACGAGATCCTTCATGTCAAATTTAGAGGACAACTAAGTTTTCACATCCTGGATAATCTTCTTGTTATTTCCTATCAGCAACATGTCATCCACATACAAGACCAAATAAATCAAATGATCACTAATTAATTTAAAATACACACAGTGATCCTCTTTTCTTATTTTGAAGCCAAGTCCTAGCATATAAGTATCAGATTTTTGATACCACATCCTCGGTGATTATTTTAAACCATACATGGACTTTTTCAGCTTGCATACCAACTCCTTTCTCTTCACATAATAACCTTTTGGTTGCTTCATATAGATTTCTTCTTCCAGGTCCCCATGTAGGAATGATATATTCACATCCATATGTTCTACTTCAAAATCAAATGCAGTAGAAATACATAACATAAATATTATAGAGGTTAACTTGGGAACAGGAGAAAAAATCTCACCAAAATCAATTTCCTCAACTTGGGAATAACCCTTTTCTACTAATCGATCTTTTTGTTTCTCCACTTTTCCTTCTACATTTAAGTGATTTTTAAATACCCATTTTCTACCATTGGGATTTCTTCCAATCGACAACTCCAATAGATCCCAAGCCTTATTCTTATCCAAGGATGCCATTTCTTCGTCCATGGCCCTTTTCCAAATATTTCCATCCTATGAATCCACTACCTCCCTGATAGTTCTAGGATCATCATTAGTAATAGAAAAAGCAAAATTTGAACATAAATCAGATGGAGTATACCTTTTCGGTAGCCTTCTTTCTCGAACCGATCTCCTCAATACTGGAGTATGAGGATCTTCTTCTTCTGTTTCTTGTTCTTCTATAGAGTCTGACTCATCATCCTTTAAATCAAACTCTATTTTCTCTGGTTCTTCCTTACTTGGTAGGACTTCTTGTTTAACAACATCCTTCATTTCTCTAAATACCACATCTCGAATATACACAACCTTCTTAGTTTATGCATTCCAAATATTATAACCTTTGAGACCATCTTTATATCCAATAAAGATGCACTTTTCAACCTTCTTATCTAGCTTACTCCTGTTTTCCCTTTGAACATGAACATATGCATCACAACCAAATACCTTGAAATGTGTAAGAGAAGGTTTATTACCAGTCCATACCTCTTGTGGATTCTTGTCATCCAATGCTGATGAGAGTGATCTATTGACTAGGTAACATGTAGTACCCACTGCCTTTTACCATAATTCTTGTCCTAACCCGACACCATTGAGCATGCACCTTGATTTTTCCATCAATGTCTTGTTCATCCTTTCTACAACTCCATTCTGCTGAGGTGTATATGGAGTAGTCTTCTGCTTTTTTATATGGAGTGGGTTAAATGGAAACCTTGTCGAGGCTATGGACACCTGCTGGCAGCAGTGGCCGTGCCAACAGTATTAAAGATTTTATCTTTAATATCGTGACTTGCTGATCTTAAGAATGTTATTGGTTTTCATCTTTTAAAACACTGCTGGGAAAAAATGATTAATGATGATGTTAGTACGATTTTCTGGTTGTTATTTTTAGTTGAAATTTTCTTTGATGTCTTAATCTGAATTTGTTTCTTTTGACAGAGATAACTTCTTCTACCAGTGTGTCGCCATTGTTGGTAGCCAATTCAATTTTTTCTATTGTCCTATAAGCTGCCTACACCTATGTCTTCCGAACTTCAAATTGTCGTCGCAATTTTCAATAAACGACATTTTCATTATTGCGATATTTACACATTTATTTTCATTGAGTTTTCACAACTGTACGCGTGAAAACTTCTCCGTTTGAAGTCACATTTTGATCACTATCTGAACTGTCATGATCTTTTTATCAATGTGCTTACTGCGCTTACCTTTGTTTATCATTGTGTAGCTGAAAGAACTTTCGAACTGTATTCAATGGTCATTCTTATATTGATTGTGGGATTGAGTTTCATTGAGTTTGCAATACATTAATCTTGGGATTTGAACTTTATATGACTTTCCCGATCATTAAATCTTTGAAAATACATAAGGATTTGATTAAACTTTTTATATACATGTGATATAATCCTTATGATAATCTTTTCATAAATTTGGCTTGTCGACTATATGAAATTCGTTTGGCACTTTGATAAACTTTTGATTATATACGTTGGCGTGTGTTTGATATTGGGTTTTGATTTATATGTTGGAATTGGAAACGTTATGGTATAACACTTGCGCACATTGGTATGCACATATCCATTCGATTTCATTGGTTGTGCACATGGCTTAATGGTTGAACTATGCTTTAATGGGTTGAATAGCTATGTAAACTGTCAATTGTACAGCTGATATGATAGTTATGCATGGATTTACTGCCTTCTACCACCCTCGCACACTTTGCATTAATGCTTGCCTCCTTACCAGGGTTACCTCTGTTGATTTTTGGGAAAATCTCTAAGCCTAATCTGTTCAAACCCTTGTCCCTTAGCCTAGCTCACTGTGTGTTATCTCCTGGATCCTCAAGGGTGAATTGAACCCTCATGGTTTTCAGAGTCGGTTGTGGTTTCATTTTGCCAGAGAAAACTGCCCCGTAATTTCCCCAGAGTCACGTTTTTGCGTGAGCGATTCTGGCAAATGGTTTCGAATTAGCTCAAGCCGTTGAAAACCCAGAACTGGTTTTAGCCCCTTTACCCTCATCGCGAGCGGTTTCTTCAGAAAGTGAGCTACTGCAGAGATATAGCTCTCGTTTTACAGGTCAATTTTTCAGTGGCTGGAACATGCGTTTCGAGTCTGTGAGCATTTGCCAGAATGCTTATCACTCCTCTAGACCTGTGCTTCAAATCCCTTCTGCCTGTCCAACCTTGTGCTTCAACTTCTTGTTGAAACCCTTGATCAATCCTCCCAGGTATGGATTTTGATATCGCTTGTTTATATAACGAATTCGAATTCCTTTTGAATAGCTCTGTCACATGGTATGCATGTTATACATAGCTATACTTTGACTAAATGGAAGTTCGTTTTCCCACTTTAGCTTCGATTGGATTTCCTTCGATTTGATTGATCATGGTATGGATTTGATTGGTTTGATTTAGCTTAAATTGGCTGCTCTACTGTCGATTAAAGTCATTTGTGTCTATTCTAAACACAAGCTGTTTCCCATACTTCAATTTCAAATGCATTCACATTTCGGTTCGATTTATACGATATGATTGGCAACAATTTTGATATGGTTAACTGTTACGGTTTGATGTTCCATATGAATTTCTACCAACAGGGATACAATTTGGATTATGTTCAACATGTTTCTGTTAATATGCACCCAAATCATAACAGTTATACCCAGCTGGTTAATACGCATTGATTTTCTTTTAGCTCGATCCTATTATCAGTGGGATTCGTAATTGCAATGGATATGCTGTTAGAATTTGATTCGAAAAACGAAATTGATTGTATCCAGATTCACGATTTGTTTCCATATTAAACTCATTCGTGATGTGTTTTATTTATTTGCCCAGTTTGCAATTATGACTTCTGTTGATTCTATTAAGATTGCAATCGTGATTTATCGATCCCGTCTGTTGACTGTGCAAGGATCAATCACGAATTTGGTTGGGTTGATGCTGTTGCATATGATTTTGTTTACATATAATCGTAACAGTCTTTCCACCTGTGTATTCCATTGAACGATGTGAATTTGTTGTTATATCATTATGGCTATAACAAGTGGGAGATGGTTGTGTTGGATTAGATTGTATCACATACGATATGATTTGCTATCGATTTCGTTTGGATATGAAACAATCTTGTTACTGTTTGACCCAATTTTATGGTAACAGTAAAACAGAATACTCCTACCCCTGTTTTCATTTGAATCACTTTAGATCATGTTTAATATTGAATGATAAAATCATTTGAATCATTAGTGATTCATTTTAAATGATCTATTGGAAGAAAATTGGTTTGGATTATTTTAAAAAGATTTGATTCTGGTCCTGTATGCTATTTTAGACTAGCTACAGAATCAGATGATTCTGTAGCTAAGTCTGTAGGATCAAATTTTTATTGTTTTACAAATAAAATACCTTTCTAACTTGTTATTTTTGGTCTATTGCAGATAAATTCGAAATTGCAGTGGATTTGATGAGCAGTTAGGGGAGATTTGAAATATTTTACTTGCATTTTGATTTCCTAGTTTAGTTGATATTGAGAGTATCTTCCCAGATTTTTGTAAACAGTTTTAACTTCCACAAGGAGGTTTTACCTTGTGGAAAAAATTATAAATGCTGCTCATTTTTGTAATAATAACATCCTCATTTGTGGGAGAACAAGGATATGGAGTTTTAATACAGACTGAGGTAGAATTTGGTGTTTTGTTACAGCTTTAGCTTCTCATTATATCAATATTTTGTTTCATGTTGTGTATATCAATTTGTATTTGGTTAATGACTAGTTTAGATATCTTAATCATTTGAAAATGATATAATTTTAATCACTGTAATCCATATCTGATTTCTTCCAAGCATTTAAAAAACATAGCAATTGCTTAGTTCATTTTGTGAATGACAGATTTCTCTTCTTCATAAGTTGAATTATTAAATATAAGTTTTTGCATAACAGGTTTCCCTTATTGCAGATATTTATAAATCATATAATTGTTATGATTTTTTATGTCTTGTTTGTCCTGTTAACAATTCAAAGAGCAGCGCAGCCTATCATTTACGAGAAGCTTTTGGATTAACCGGTGCGAGTTTCCTTCCTCCGACCAGCTTCGAAGTCATCATACACAGGACAAATTAGGAGTGTTTTCTGGTTAGTTTGTCATTTGTTTAGTATTTGTTAGTATTTAGTTAAATATATATGTAGAATTAGTATATTAGATCGTTTAATTTCAGTAAGTTTAATTTCTTGTTCATAAAATCATAAAATCAAAAAATATATCTCTCGCTGTCTTAGGGTAGAAAACAAATGATTTTTACAGGTTTTATTCAAATCTGCAAGTTGTAGATATTGTATATTTGTAAATAAATTGCAATTCAATTAGTAATTAGATATTTAATTATTAGAGTTGGTGTAATAGTAATTAGTAGTTTGTATATAGTATAGTTAGAGTAGTTTAGTTTAGTTTTAGTTTAATTTGTTTAGTTAGTTTAGTTTGTTTTATTTATTGTTAGTTAGTTTTAGTTTGTTTTAATTGTTTTAGTTAGATTAGTTTTCTCTTTGGTTTTCTTAGAACCTTAGAACGGCCAATGGAGCCGTTAAACCCGTCAAGGTGGTCCATTCCAAACGGCTTGGGTTATTTAGACAACCCTGGACCGGTTCCACTCTCTCAGTTGACGGACGATCAGTTTCGCCCATCAACAGAGCACTAGTGGTTGTATCATATCCTTTTCTATATATTGTTTAAGAATCAGACCTACCCATAACCCTATTTATTGTGTAAAGGGTATAGGTCGGCCCTACCTTATTGTGTCTAAAGATAAAATGTAAAAGATAATTAATATTAATATTAATATTCATTATTATAATAATGAATAAATAACATATCTAAGTGAGGTTGGCCTTACTGTGCCAATAGAAACTTTAGTTGATAGGACAAGTATAATATAAATAAAAGGAAATCTTTCATTGTAGACACACACACACACTTGTGAGTTTTGGAAATTTCAGTGAGTACACTTCTTCGTCAAAGTTGCGCACCTCTCTTGGGCACTAGAGTTCTAGGGTTTTGTGCACCCTCTTGTGTGCAAGGATATTCTTGGTGGTAAAGGCATTTCTCTTGAAGAGTATAGTAAAGGATTTGGATAGGTTTTTCTCCCATATTAAGAAGGGTTTCCTAGGATACATTTTGTGTTCTTGTGCATGGTGCTTCTTCATGTGATCTTGGTTGTTGTAGCATTTATGGTTATGGTTAATTGTTAAAATGGAATGAAATTCATGCTTAACCTAATGCTATAAAAAATAAACATTGTATCAGAGCATAGGTCTTGAAAGAACCCATTGCACAAGCATCCACCAAGTCTCATCCCTTACCAACAATCCCCCTTCTACTACATAACCGTACAACCCTCCTAGGGTTCCAGAATAATCCGTACGACCCTCTCTTTTAAGTGTTTCATCCCCTAAAAACTTGGACGTTGAGGCTAATTTCAAAAAAAAAAGAGTACGACCTCTTCCAATGCATCTCCAGAATGTCTCAGAACTAAATTTCGAGAAATTTTTATTTTTGGCCCTAGGGTTTCTAGGGTGCTGAAATTTCTTGCATAATACTTTTGGTTTTCTGAAGAAACATTGTTCTGAATCAACAAGCATATTTGTGATACTATCAAATTGATTGTTGGCAGTCATAAGTCCAAACATAATCTAGTCTACAAGGATTCAAGAAAAGATGAAGAACATAACTCCAATGGAAGATAGGCTTGATGGAGCAAGCAACTTCAGCCCTTGGAAATCAAAGATTCTAGTCACTCTTGAAGAAGAAGATTCATTGGATGCAACCAATTAAAATATACCAGAAACAATGACTGATTTAGAAAAGAAAGTAATAAAAGAATATGACTTCATATCAAGGAAAGTAATCATGTACTCAGTAAGAGACCACCTCTTTCTCTGGATTGCCAATCTGAAGACTGCCTATGATATGTATAAAACATTGAAAGAAATGTTTGAAAGTGACAACACTCTCAGAGATCTCACCTTGAGAAGTCAACTCCAAAGTACTAATATGACAAAAGATGACACAGTTGCACTTTTCTTCATGAGGTTATCAGAGGTTAAATAACAACTAGAGTCAATTGGAGAAATCATGTGTGATAGAGAACTTGTCTTAACCACTTTCCAGAATATTCCAAAATCATGGGAGCCCTTCCTTCAGAGTATCAGTGGAAGAGAAAACCTACCAACCTTTGAGATACTATGGATATATTGTACTCAAGAAGAACTAAGAATAAAAAATAGAGGAGTGGAAGATTACCTAGAAGAAAATCATGCTCTTGCACTTCATACTAGGAAAGGAGGAAAATTCAAAAGAAACTTCAAGCAAACATTTAAATAAGAAAAGCCTTCATCAAATTCAGGATATAAAATAAGAGATGCTTCAAAAGTTTAGTGTTACAGATGTGACAAGTATGGACATATTTCTAAACATTGTCCAACCAGAAAGAAGGGAAAACACTATGCCACCACCACCGACATTGATCCAGATCCACCTCAAGAAAGTGAAGAGAGGAGAAACGAGAAGTATTTTCTCTAGAAGAACGTTGCTACAAAATAGGTAAAATCTTTTTGTTCTAAAATTTTATAGTGGATTGCATGTTTCAAATAAAAGAAGGATATCACTCCTTATACTAAAAGAGTTCTCAAAACTTGGACCATTATCCCTGGTACGGGAGACCAAAACATTGTTCCTTGTACAAGAACAAAGCATAAATATTATTCTTGAAAGAGAGATACAAATCTCAAAATAAAGATTGAGAAAAAATAAACATCTACTCCCCTTCAACAGTTTAGAGGGAGACAAACAATTTCTCCATTTGACATGTTCAATGATATTGTAGCAAGACATAAAATGCCTTCCTTGACCCACCTTGCAAGAGGCAGAAAATCATACAAGCCTCTCAAGGCACCTTCCGAGAAAGAAAAAGAGTTTTTTCAAAGCTATCCTTCAGACATGAGACACTTCATTGATGTTGAGACTCCTTGTCTCAAAGAGGAAACAAGAGAACCGGTATGGCAAGATGCCATAACAGAAGAATACCAGTATATCTTAAAGAATGATGCATGCGATATTATTTAGGGACCAGAAAAGGAAGTATGTGGTAACTTCTAAGTAGATCTATAAGATCAAGCATGCAACTGATGGAAGTATCAAGAAATACAAAGTGAGATCTATAGCTATAGGTTCCTCTTAAATAGAGGGAGTTGTCTATGATGAAACACATGATTCAGTGAACCAGATACACTTCCATCCATGAGTTGGAAACTATATCAGATAAATGGATTCTTGATAAGTCTAGATTTCAAACAAGAGTGTTAGTGATCCAAAATTATATCATTATAGTATTGGTGACGAAAGCATGGTACTGATGACTTATTTAGAAAGCATTGTTGTTACAAGTAATCCTTGATTTCTGACTTCACGATGAAAAATATGAGTATGATTCACTACTTCTTGGGACAATAAGTATGACAGATGACAGATAAAATATTCAATGAATTGGAAAAGCACATATGGTTGATGTTCTACCTTGAAGTCTTCCATGGTTTCCTATTGTAGTAGGAAACATAACTCTATAGCCTTAAGTGCACCAGAGACATAGTATATATAGCAGTAAGTGTGTGAAGCAATGTGGATTCACATACTTCCGATAGATTTACTTGACCATGAGATGGATCTTATGTTTATGACATAGAGTCATATATAAAACTCCTTAAAGAACCGAGTGATTCCTAATGTATTGACACACAAAGAGATAAAATATTCTTATGTCAGAGATATGATGCAGAAGAAAATTGTATACTTGCAGTACCTTTCTCCACTTGAGCATACTACAAACATGTACACCAAACATTTACTTGGCGAAGAACTCCTTCCTAGTTAAGAGGGAGTATGGATGACCTTAGCCCCCAAAAAAATTCAGAGTACATCGGTATGAGACTTGGCTTGATGAAGAATGCCTCCCTAGCTAAGAGGGAGTGTTGATGAATGAAGCTATGGGAGACATCCCCTAGCTTACAAACCTGTGAGATGTGAAACATAACAACTATGTGAAGTCTTTCTCCCAGCTTACAAACTTGAGAGAAAGCCCCTATGAAGGGTTCATGGTTCTCGCCTGGGATAGAGTCAAGAATGTAGAGATGGCCTCCTCCATGACGTGAGTGAGAAGAACTCCAGATGATTATCCGATGTAAAAGTGATCTATTGAGTTAGGACACGCCTATGGCTAAGAGCAAGGTGAACATGAGAAATCCCAAAAGTGATGGGCACATCATCATGTGAACAGAAATGAAGATGATGTGATGGCCTCCTCTGAGCAGCAGAGTTGACAAGAAGACTCAAGATGATCCTCCTATTGGTGGCAGTGAGAAAGAAGATCTGTAGAGTGGACATGCCTATGGATGAGCACAGGTGAACGTGTGAAGACTTGGGTCATATTTGTAATGCAGTGTATCAGGTCCATGGCATCCCCATGGATGTACCCCTAGTGGACGAGCACTAGTGGGTGTATACTATGCTTTTCTATATATTGTTCAAGAGTCCGACCTACCTGTAACCCTAGTTATTGTGTAAAGGGTACAGGTCGACCCTACCTTATTGTGTCTAAAGATAAAATGTAAACGATAATTAATATTAATATTAATTATTATAATAATGAATAAATAATATATCTAAGTGAGGTCGGCCCTATTGTTCCAATAGACACTTCAGTTGATAGGACAAGTCTAATATAAGTAAAAGGGAATCTTTCATTGTACACACACACACACTTGTGAGTTTTGGAAATTTCAGCAAGTACACTTCTTGGTCAAAGTTGCACACCTCTCTTGGGCGCTAGAGTTCTAGGGTTTTGTGCACCCTCTTGTGTGAAAGGATATTCTTGGTGGTAAGAGTCTTTCTATTGAAGAGTATAGCAAAGGATTGGGATGGGTTTTTCTCCCTTATTGAGAAGGGTTTCCCAGGATACATTTTGTGTTCTTGTGAATGGTGCTTCTTCATGTGATCTTGGTTGCTGCAACATTTATGGTTATGGTTAATTGTTAAAATGGAATGAACTTCATGCTAAACCTAATGCTATGAAAAATCAACATTCTAGCCAAACCTGGGATGTGCAAAACACCAGTCAGTGTTCTAATCCTTCCATCTATGAGCCTCAACCTGACCTTTCCTTGACCTATGATTTTGGTTGTTGAGTCATCACCTAAGAAAATATTACCTCCATCATACCTTTCATATTCTCAGAACCACTCCTTGTGGGGAGTCATATGAAATGATGCACCTGAGTCAACCAACCATTCCCCATGATCTACATGTGTGATTGAAGAAGACAAGTACACATCCCCTCCTTCCTTGGAGGTTTTTTCTTCTATAGAAGGAGATTCTTCAGATCCCTTCTTTTTATCAACTTTGGATCTACACTGCTTCTTGTAGTGCCCTTTTTTTCCACAACTCCAACATACCTTTACAAACTTTCCAAGAGATTTATATCTACCCTTTGAATCTTATCTCCCACTTGAGGATTTAGATCTATTTATTTCCTGGGAACATCCTCTTGCAAATAATGAGTTTGTGCTCTGTCCTTCCATATTATTTCATCTCATCTTCTCCGAAAACAAGGATGAGACCACTTCATCAAAATTCAAGGCAGTTGTATTACTACCTATGACCACAACCAGAATATCCCACGAGTATAGTAAAGAGCACAATAAATTGATACATTTATCTTCATATGAAATTTTAATCTCAACAGATACTAACCGACTTACCACAGTATTGAATGTGTTCAAATGCTCTACCACCGAGTCTCCATCTCTCATCCTTAGATTATGCAACTTCTTTCTCAGGAATAGTTTATTTACTAGGGACTTAGACTGATACAACTTCCCCAACTTATCCCATAAGTCCTTGGCTGTAGCTTCCTTTGACACATTCAATAATATTGAATCTGAGAGACACAGTCGGATTATGCTCTTTTCCTTCTGATCCAACTTTTTCCAGTCATCTGCTGAAGTTTCTCTAGGTGCAGTACCCAGATCTACCATGATCCACTGATCTCTATCCACCAACATATCTTCCATATTGAGCTTCCACAACTCAAAACGTTTCCCATTAAACTTCTCAATCTCCATCTTCGAATTGCTTGCCATTTCTTTTCACTTAAAAAATCAATACCACATATCTCCCATTGTAACAAGGCTTATCATAGTCTTGAGCCAAAACCTTAACCACAGAGGCGTACCCCTGAATCTAACAAAGAAATGATACCAAATGTAGATTTTAACCTTTTACAATAGTTAATGCAAACATATTTTTAGTAAAAAAATAAAAAAGATACAATGGCAAATACAAACATTACATAGAGATTTTTCCCTTGGAAACCCAAATCGGGAAAACCAATATATTTTATATTCATTCATAGTATGATCCAGATTTTATGAGCAGAATGAAATGAACACAGATTATTAATAGGTTCTTAACACAAATTAACAGAGATACAGTAAAACTAGTTTTCTATTCAATAATGAAATAAGCTGAAACTGTAAAATGTAGCGGAAACAAGCTTGCTAGAATGGTGGCAGCTTATCTCTGAGAAGAGATGTGATGGCAGCACACATTCGCAAGAAGTAGGTTATAATGAGGCTCTGAAGGCATTTTTACAATAAGAAAGAATTCCCAAAACCCTAGACATAAAAAAACCTAACCCTAGGAGATGAAGCACCAAAAGTCATGTGGGCCCGTTAGTACATCAACTTCCTGGGGTCATAACTTTTGCATACGATCTCCGTTTTAGGCGTGTGATAGCCCGTTGGAAAGGTATCATCAAGGATATTCATTTTGGGGGATCAATTATTCCATTGACAATCACTAAGGAGCTTGATCTCGAAAAATCTTCATTTAGGCCCTCAAAATGGCCTCGGAAGTTAAAACTGCTAAAAATAGTAAATTGCCAAAATTGTCAGAAAACTGTTTTGAGCCAGTTGGAAAAGGTGGGTGGCCACTGATATCCATTTGGATCAATCCTCCCTCCTTAGGAATAAATGGTATCCATTGTGTTGAGGTCCCCCATCAGATGAGGAAATTTTTGCTGAATTTGGCCCTGGGTGAGCCACTTGCCTTGGTGCAGGAGCTGCCCTACTTTGACGACTCGATAAAGATGGATCCTTTGTTGTTGAGTGCCCTTGATCTGTCTATTCACAATCTGATCATTGGATTCATATTATAGGTAGTTGGGGTTGAGATCTGTTGGTGTCAGTTGTTATGCTACTTCTGAGGTGTCCAATAATGGTAGGAAATAAGGGCGAAGAAGATCCACGTTGAACACTGGGTGCAGACGAAGGAAAGGAGGAATGTTGAGCTCAAAATCATTATCCCCTATGTCCTTGGTGACAATGTATGACCCATAACATAGTCAGAAAAGCTTCCGATGGGGTCTTGTAAGGCGTTCTTTCTGCAAGTGCAACCAAACTTTGTCACCCACTTGAAACTTATGCGACACCCGATGTTGATCATGGCATTTTTTATACTTGTCATTGGAATTCTGTAGGATATCCTGAACTTGTTGGTGGATGTGCTGGATCCACTCAATGAAATGGGTGGCTTTTTCATCTTCAGTTGGAGCAGGAGATGAGTCGGTCGAGGTGACCACAAGGGGAAGTGGAACATCTATGGGTCCCAATGGTTGGAATCCCAACCTCACTTGAAAGGGGATGTGGCCGGTTGAGATATGCAGGGATCAGTTATAGCTATGCTGGACATAGGGAAGGCTCTCATCCCATGTGCAAGGGTTCTTTGAATTATACATGTGAAGGATATGCACAATCATTCGATTTACAACCTCAGTTTGGTCATCTGTCTGGGGGTGGAAGGGTGGAAGGCCGTGGATTTGGTGAGCTTGGTGTCCAGCAGTGACCAGAGGATCGACCAGAATGTGCTGAGAAATCGACTGTCCTAATCTGAGACAATGGTTTGTGGGATTCCAAAATGTACCTAGATTCGTTCAAAGAAGATCTTGGTAGTGGCCTTTGCTATGATGCTCTTCTTACAGGCAACCAGAATCGCCATCTTAGAAAAGCGATCAACAACCACAAAAACACAGTCATTTGCCCACTTGGTGGATGAGAGGCCTGACATTTAGTCCATTGAGATGGATTCCCATGGCCTATCAAGAGTAGGAAGAGGGGTGTACAGGCCCTATTTCTTAGTGGTCGGTTTGGCAATAGTGCAGGTAGTGCAGGACCCGATATACTTGTTGACCTCCTGTTGAAGTTTCGGCCAGTAGAAATGTTTATGTAGCATCACCACTGTATTTTCAATGCCGAAGTGTCTTTCCACCCGACTGTAGTGGGCTTCCTAGATCAGCTTCACTCGTTCACTTGATGGAACACAGATATGGCCTAGATGACACAATAACCCATCTTGAAGATGGAAATTATAGACAATTGTGTTTGAACCTGACATTTGGTAGGTGGTGGTGAAGTCAGGGTATGTCTCATAGAGTTGGGGCCATCCAGATGTCTCATGGCCGCAAGAGTCTAGCACTGTGGTGAGTTCCATGACTGGTGGTCTGCTAAGGAAATCAGCGACGCGATTGGTGCTTCCTTTTTTATACTTGATGTTGAGGTGGAATTGCTACAAGTATGTGGACCACTTTTGATGGTGGTCATTCTGCAATTTTCCCTGCATCTGCATGAACTGCAGTGGCTTATGATCAGTGTGGATGAATGTCTCCTTCCCAAGAATGTAATGTCTCCACTGGCAGCATGCTTGCGTAATGGAGTACATTTCTTTGTCGTAAGTAGGGTACTTACAAACAATATCTTACAGTGTCTCACTATGATAGGCCACGGGGTGGCCGTGCTGAGTTAGAACGGTGCCCACAACATAGTCTGAAGCATCTGTCTCGATCTCAAAAGGATGTTGCAGGTCTGGTAGTGAAAGTACTGGGGTTGAGCACAAGCATTGCTTCAAATCATCAAACACTTTTTGTTGGGACCGGCCCCATGCAAATTTTTCCTTACCACCACCTCTGTTTATTTGGCTGAGGGCCCATGCAATATGGGAGAAACCCAACATGAACCTGTGGTAGAAATTGGCAAGGCCCAAGAATATCTGAAGCTAAGTGAGTGTTGTTGGGGCTGGCCAGTTACAGATGACTTGGATCTTGGTTGGATCCACATGTACACCATGTTGATCAATGATGTATCCCAGGTAATGGACCTTGTCCATGCCGAAGGAGCATTTTTCCAAGTTGGCATATAGCTTGTGCTGCCGCAGGGTGTGCAAAACCTACTGAATATGCTGCAAGTGTTTGGCCCAAGTCTTGCTGTAAATTAGAATGTCATCCAGATACACCACTACAAAAGTATTGGTGAATGGTCGTAGGATATCGTCCATCATCCTCATGAAAGTGGTTGGAGCATTTGTCAAACCAAAGGGCATGAGAAACCATTCAAAAAGGCCTTCCTTTGACTTGAAGGTGGTCTTCCATACATCTGTCTATTCTATTGGGACCTGGTGGTAGCCAGACTTCAGATCAATCTTACTAAAGTATTTTCCCCCCATGAGTTGATTAAGGAGGTCATCGATTCGGGGAATCAGGTACCGATTTATGACTGTGATTTTATTCAGATCTCGGTAATCAATACAGAGTCACCAGGTTCCATCTTTCTTCTGTACCAGCATGATTGGGCTCCCGCAATGTGATGAGATGGGGTGGATGTGCCCCTTGTGGAGCAGTTCTTGGATTTGTCACTTGATCTCCTCATTCTATAACAAGGAGAGACGATAGACTGGCCCATTGGGTAGCGGTGTGTTGGGGTTCAGATTGATGGGGTGCTTGACATGGAAGTGTAGAGGTACCCCTGTAGGTGAGGAGAAGATATCTGAGTATTCTTCCACAACCTTATCTACTTGCTTTTGCTGTGTGAAGAGGTCGACCGTAGAGACCCTGTATGTGGCTGTGATCTTTTGCTTATTCTGAGAGTGAATCATGAAGAAGACAAACTTCCTCATCTGAGAGATGCCCTTCCTACATTTCTTAGCAGAGATCAAGGAAATAGCACTAGGTGGGATTACCTCGAGTATCCTATACAATTTCCTGTTCAAACTAATAATAACACTACGAGGCCTAGACTCATATACAACATGATGTTTCCATAAATAAGGTTGGACCAAAATAAAATCACAAACTTCGAGAGGAGAAACATCACAAAATACCTCATCTTTGAAGGGCTTGATGTCATATGATAGTCGACACTGTTGGCTGATGCAGAGATCACTTCCTTGGTGGAGCCATCCAATGGTGTATGGTTGTGGGTGCGGCATTATTGGCAGGGCCAGCCGCTTGACAACCTCTGCTGATATGAGGTTCTTCTGGCTACCGCTATCAACGATGAAGTGTAGCGGGGTGAATTTTACCATATCTGTGAATGGAAGAGGTGCTCTCCTTCTTCTGGCTCATCTAGTTCACTAGGATGGAGCTTGGTGGTAGCAATGGTGGCACTGGGTTCCACATCAATGATCCATCTTCCCCTTTCTGGTTCTGGCTCAGAGTCATAATCTGCATCTGATTCAGAGGCTTTCACTTCGACCACTAGTGAATGCTTTGAGCGACAGTCAGTAGTGTTATGCCAAGGGCTCTTATGGAAGTCGAACCACTTCTCGGTATCTTTCTTTTTCTTTTCGGTGTCCTTCTTTTCTTGCGGCTTGGATTGGTTGTCCTGATATTGTCCATATTTGCTCTATCCTTTATTCAGTGGGTTGGGGCCACCCTTTCCTGGCTTTTG
>CBVK0100580200.1:0-11559 GCA_900067695.1 Picea abies | reverse complement strand
CTCTTCCGATCTCACGTGTGCTGCAACATGGTCTTGAGGACCTTGTTGACTACTTCGACCTGTCTGTTAGACTGAGGGTAATATGGTGAGGCAAACTCGTGGGAGAATCCCAATCGAGATGAGAGTTCGATGAAAATCTCATTCTCAAAATGTTTCCCGTGATCAGAAACTAGTTGGAGTTGTACTCCAAAGCATGATATGACATGATTAAAGAAAAAACGCGCTGCAGTGTCAACGATGTTGTTGAAGGTGGGCTTGGCTTCAACCCATTTTGTAAAGTAATCGACTGTGACAACAATGTATTTGTGTCCATTGCTGGATGGGGGATTACAAGTCATGAAGTCGATGCCCCTGTCCATTGCTGGATGGGGGATTACAAGTCATGAAGTCGATGCCCCATTTACAAAAGGGGCCGGCCGTAATGACTGGTTGAAGAAGAGCGGGTGGTGCTCATGCTTTGTTGGCATAAAGTTGACATTTATCGCATCGTTTCATGACATGAATGCAATCGTGAAACAATGTAGGCCAAAAATAACCAGCTCAGATGATTTTCTAAGCAGTAGACGTTCCCGAAAGATGGCCCCCGCATGCGCCGCTATGGCAGTCATTCAAGACTCTATCGACCTCGTTAATAGTCAAGCATTGGTGAAGTATGGTGTCGACCCCTCACTGATATAAGATATCTCCGATGAGGAGATAGCGGGGGGGCTGGTGGAGAATACGATGACGATCATCTCGTGAGAGGTGGTTATCGAACTTTTGGGTTTGAAGGTAGATGAGGAGGTAGTCGTACCAAGGATCATCAGAAGCGATATAAAAGAGATGTTCATTGGGGAATTCAGTATTGACGGGGGCACTGGTAGTATCAGAGGGGAAGGCCGTGACAAGTTCAACAAGGACGAGAGATTTCTTGCTCTTGGGTGTTAAAAACTCAAGATCGTACTCCTGAAGGAAAACGATCCATCGGACAAATTTGCCATTAATTTGCTGACGACTGACCAAGTATTGCATAGGTTTGGAATCTGCTACAACTTTAGTCGTGCGAAGCAGAATGTAATGGCGCAGTTTCTGGACTGCGAGGACGACTGTAAGGGATAGTTTCTCTTCATGCTTATACTTCAAGGGTGGCCCTGAGAGGTTTTTACTAATGTAATAAATGACATGCTCACAATCGTCATCGTCGATTTGAACGAGGACTCCTGCTACTGAGACAGCTGATGCTGAGATGTAGAGGATATAGTTGCGATTATAGTGGGGTGAACTAATTAAAGGGGCGTTGTAGAGCACCGTTTTAAGATTGTCAAATGCTTTTTGGGAATGTTCATCCCAGTGGAATGGGATGTCATGGCATAGTAAGCGAAGGAAATGGTGTGCTCGAGTGGCATAGTCTGGGACAAATCGCTATAGAAAGTTAGCTTTACCTTGTAGGCTTTGGAGTTGACATAAATTCCGGGGGGGGTGGAATTTGTGTGATGGCTTGGACAACTTTCTCCCAAACTGGGATATGGCCTTGGGGAGAGGTGAAATCGTGAACTGATGGAGTCGACAAGTTCGCAGGAGGCTCATGAGGGGGGAGCTCTGTGACTAGTGGGACGTCAGATATGATAGAAGCCTCCCTAGGAGGAAGGGTATCCTCTATGTCAGTTCCATTGGACGATACAACACATACTTGATTGGTAGGATGAAGGAGCAATGGTGGACCATGGTAAGTTCCTAACAATGATGGGTCTTTGAAAATTCTAGGACCCATTTCGATGAGTGGGTATACGTTATGACTTGTGTGGATGAGAGGGAGAATGTTATCGATGTTGGCAGAAGGGTTAGGCTCGTAATGTGAAACTTGGTCAATGGTAATGATCTTCCCGTTATGGGGGAACATCATTGTTCGAAAGACGGAAGAGGCAACTGCCTTCATAGCATACATGTAGCTATGACCGAACAAGATATTATAATCAAGTGGGGCAGCGATAACTTCAATGTCGATGAGAATGATCTTGCCCCCGAGTTCTACAGGGACATTTTGGAAGAGCCCTTTGGGAGAAGATGGTCATCTGTCATAAGCTCTTAAGGTAATGGCAGATGGTATGAGTTCGGGGGAACCAAGTTTCTGCCATAGAAACTTTGACATAATGCATGTGGATGCACCTTCATCAATAATGCACCGATGAACTGTAATGTTCCGAATTTTCACTGGGATTTGAAAAGCGATTAGAGTGGGAAGGCGAGGTTCTCCGCTGTCGAGATCAAATGTGATGAGTTGAGTATCCGTGGGGTTGACTACCGCCAAGGTAGAAAGTAATGATTTCCGTTGAGTGGGACAAGTTTAAAGGACTTCTAAGACTGACATGGTAGCTAGGGATTGTGCTAAGTCATCGACCAAACTGTAATTATGAGCCGCCCTAGCCTCGGGGTTGTGGAAATTCCTGCGCAATGGGATGCCAGGGATGCGAAGAGGTGTCTCGGCATTAGGGCGAGGAATCACTAGCGGGGGTCCCGTTGGTGCTGGGAATTTTTCTAGGGGAATGGGAGGGGACTCAGTGGGTGCATGGTATTGACGACTACATGTTTGCAAAAGGATTTCTTCCTTACTGGTGAGGAGGATAGTACAATCTGTGGGTTTGTTTGGATTGATGTACTATCCCAACTGTGGCGGGGTAGGCTGCGTGTCTTGTTGGGTGTTCATCACACCCTAGTGCAGAATGGGATTATGCAGCACGACTGGGGGTGGTTGTTGCACGTATTTTTGTGGGGCCTGTTGAGGGGCAGGTGGTGCTAGAGAGTGTGGTACACTTCCTGAGTCTTTCATCCATTTAAAATTAGCGATTTGGGTACAATGATGAGTATAATGACTGAACTCACCGCAAAGGGCGCAAGGGAAGGTGGTTCTAATAATATTGTTATTTCTCCCTTGACGCTTGTTGTTATTGCCCCCCTAGGGGTTCTAATTCCCTTGATTTTGGTGTCCTCCAGTAGGTTGGTTTTGTTGGGGGTGATTCCCGCCTTGACTTGGGTTGCTATTGTTCCCATTTTTTCCTTTCTTTTTGGCATTATTCGACTGATGGGTCGGATTTTCCATATTCAGTTGTCGAAATTTTGATATTGCTGAAGGGGAAAGGGTTGAACAAAATTCACCCTAGCATGAGGGTATGGGGGAGCCATGGGCTGTGGAGGACTAGGGAATGGAAAGTACAGATTCTATGGGAGTTGTGATCCGTAAGGTACATAGGAAGGTGTGGCGCTTTCGCTAGAACTTAGAGTATAAGATGAGGTAGAGGGAGTACCATAACTTGTTTGGATAGGTGGGTGTATTGTAGGTGCCGACGGTGGCCCATTGATGAGTGGAGGAATAGCAACAAGATATGGTTGTTGATAAGTGGGTGGAGGGTAATAAGAGGTTCCCCCATATGGTGATGGATATTGAGGTGTGCCATACATTAGTGGTTGTTGGGGTTTTGGACTGTGGTGCGTGGTAGTACCAATCAATCCGTCTGTTGAGTAAGACATCCTGGGTTTGTCTTGACCGAATGGCACAGGTTTTGGGGGATCAGGAAGTACTGTGTATAAGTACCCTGATTGTGAATAGACGAGGTCGTATTGTTGAGCCTTACTGATGACTTCTTCTTCTGGTTGGGGGAAGGTGGAAGCCACGTTTTTACCGAGGAGAGAGACAAGTGATTTGAGAAACCAGTCAAGACACTGTTGTTTGGTGGTTTCTGCTTTGCACAAACTACGTCGTCAATTCCACTCATGAATGTGATCAACGATATGTGTGGTTGAGGTTTGTTTAAAATTAGAGAGTAGTTCAAGACCATTGTCATGGCGGATTGGTAATTGGAAAAAGGTAAAAAATTCTTTGGCTAAGGACTCAAAAGTCACATGGGACTCTGATTTTTCATCTACATACCATTTGGCTGATGGGTCAGTGAGTGTGTGTTGAAATAATCGTAGTCGGATGGAATCATCCATAATGTTGTTGGAAGAGCACCATAAGTGGAAAATCATGACATGGTTGGCGGGGTCATCTTCTACCTTTCCTTCAAACTTGGAGATGTCTGAAGGTAGTTTGGTAGTCATTGCAAGCCATGTGGGGTCATGCAATATAGGATCATTTGCGAGTTTGCTTAGATATGGTATGTTAAGAGAGGCTAAATATGGCATCTGTAGTGGGGGCGGAGGATTAGTTCCAACCATGGTGTGAGTGTTCTGTGAACTTGACCCTTGAGGGGGGCTAGGTGGGTTGGTACTTCCCCTTTGAGAGGAAGTTGGCCCCCCACTTTCATGTAAAGGAGAGCGAGTGGACGGAGGACCTTGGGAAGTGGAACCAAGTAATGTGGAACCAAGAAAAGCTGATCCTAAGACAGTGGCACGTACTGGAGTGGGTGAAGGTGGTGCCGCTGAGTTGGCAAGACAAGGAACTCCCCCTAGAATAGGAGGGAGGTTTAGCAAGCATCTGGAATGACGTGGTTTATGTGGGTCCCCTATGATGTCCGACTAGCTGAGTGGATGTGTGCGAATTGTGATGAGAGAAAATATACAAGAGCCTTTGTTGCAAATTTTGAACTTTACACGATATATATCTAAATAAAAAATGTAATCAGAAGTGCATCATACATAAAGTGTTTTTGAAAAAGAAACATTTATGTGGATGAGTGGGTTTTTTCCGCGTGGGGGATCAAAGGAAACAAATGCCCATGTCCTAAAAAACGTAACGTCGTTCCTCTCAAATAGCAATGAACCTTCCAATAGTACTCAATAGTGGGGTCTGAAGTCACCGAAAGAGAAACTAATGAAGGATGAATTAATCAGTTATAATGAGGGGTAAAGGGGGCATATCTTGAAAGAGCTGGCAATATGTCCCAATAGCCACACAAAATCCGATCAAGGTGCAATTGCAGCCTATAATTTCCACCTGGGTAGATGTCCTAAAATTTGGTCACTAGGTACCTCGATCAAAGTATAGGATTTAGATTTTCGGCCTAAGAAATGGGTAATGGGCTGGATCCCGTACAAGAGGTGGGTGCCTCAAGTTGGGATGCACAGAACAATCGAACCTCGACCTTCAACCCTTCAAGGGTATCTCCCTGCCTTATGGTGTTAGGAACACTTGACTTGGAGGATTTACAGTTCTCTATTTGACAACTTCTATTGTTTTGACAATGTGAGAACCAGATAACAGGGAGTTACTTAGATGCCTATCCCCAAAATCCTACCTAGACTAAAAATATCTTTTGGCACCTCCCGTGGAGGAAAACCTAGTGAGTTTTTAGAAAAACTTTAGATGTGGTTGATTGAGAGATTGGGGGTGTGAACCAACCTCGTTGAAATTAAATGGGAGTGGATAGTTTCGTCAAGAAAAGGGGGGGGGTGTTTAAGAATCCCTTTGGAGGAAACTTACATTGACCTCCATGTTTCGAGAGAAAAACTATGTGAGTGATAAGTGAATTTTTTGTGTGAATGAGTGAAAGTGTGCCAATGTTTTAATGAATTAGGTGTCACCTTGCTGCATGTGGACTTTTCTTGGTCCTTACAAGTGTTGATTACCTAATTAACTAAATTCCTTTGGTACAACCTTGTGTAATTCAAAATTCCCTAGGAAACTAGAATGTGGACATGTGGGTCCTTTACTATTCATTTAACTCCCTATTGTGATTTAATCTAAGAAAAGCTTTGAAACTATCCTAAATTGTGATCATGTGGGCATGTATGGGCCCGTTACAAAACCTTTAAACTTCCCTAGTGATTTAATCTAAGAAAGAAAATTTCAACACTATCCTATCTTTGTAGCATGTGGGCATGTATGGGCCCATTACAATATTAAGATGTGTTTGAAAAATAAACTAAGAGGAGTCCCGAGGGGGGGATGTTGTCCTCTCCTAAAGGTTTTAGTCTTTTTAAGGGAGATGAAATTGTCCTACAATCTTTTTCTGATTCTTAAGGTCGCTTGGAAGCGCGAGAGAAGAGCATACTAAGCGATTGTTATCCTACTTTTGGTCCCAATGCAAGTTTTATGTGATTACAAATGATTCCAACTTATACTTTTAGTCAAAGCAAGCCATCCATGTGGAAAAATAAACGCAAAAGAGGAAATAATGATTTAAACCCCCTGAGTGCCTATGTGTTTTGACTAATCCCTTTATATGAAGAGGGAACTAAGTGTGGTGCAAATTACAATATGCATGAAATCACTTTTAAGAAGGTTAGGGGCCTTTCCCAAATCACAAAAAACCTTACAATGTGTATTTTTTTGCACAGGTGCGCAGGTCTCAGAGTAGATAGAGGCGCACTGAGCGTATGTGCGCAGACCGAAACATGCTTTTGGGCGCAGGTGCGCAGAACAACATTATGATTTTAATGCACGTGCACACGATGCAGGATTGTGGGCTAATAAACCTGCGCACAACTGACACACGGCTGTGAAGAAAATTCCAGATCGAATTCTCTCAATTCAACTTTGAATTGGATGTTTTACAGGTCGACTTGGGTCAGTTAAGGTACCTACAGGTTAAATAAACCAAAAGAAGAGCTATAAAAACCCAAATGGGGTAGGAAATTGATACCTTTCCCCAGCGGAGTCGCTAATCTGTTGCGCCTCTTTTGTCACCTAAATGAGCAAAACAAAGGTGCTTACAAGCTTAGTTGGGTTAGCTACGCAAGACAACTATAAAGGAAAAGGGTTAGAGAAAGAAACATAAAAGAACAACTAAGAATTAAATTAAGAAATGAAAGAACAACTAAACTATTGAGCATAAGGACATAAAAACAAAAAACCAATAAGACTCATGTCACCAATAGTGAAAGAAAACACCAAGAAGAAAGAGGACTTTGGTTCCCTTCTTCCTCCAAGGGAGGGCTCTTGGACCCCCACAACTAAGCTCTTCTTACAACTTTGAATGAAATGGTGAAAGAATCCCAAGCTAATCCACTCAAGAGGTGAGATGGATTGCCCAATGTAATGGTGCTAGTATACTCTTGATGAGAATAGAGGATTCCTCAAGAGAACAGTAGCAGCATAACTTTGCTAATGAATTCCTTGAAAATGAAGTGCACCCATGGCCTTGTTTTATAGCACCTCTTTGAGGTATTGTGCAACCAGCTTGTAGTGTGAAAAGAGGCTATTTAGGGCATTTTTAGGTATTTGAAAATCCACCCAGTCGGATTCAGCCGAGATTTGGGTGTCAAATCAACTTAGAAGATGAACCAGAAGTGGGTGGGAGGCCGACCAATCTCATAAATGTGTCGTTCTCAGATGTGCATGGCTTTTAGTGACTAGAGTCATGCATCGTGTGCATGAGCACTTTTCGTGCATTTCTGGATCATGCATGTGCGCGCGCACCCTGTGTAGTCATAGCGCACCTTAATTTTATCACTAGTTGTATAGTTTTGGACCTTTTGGAAATGATTTTGTGGTAATTTTGGTCCATGGGTGATCTCATAACTGTTTGCCGATGCTGGATTCTTGTAACCATTTGTGGAGGAAATTTCAGTGATAACAGATGCCCCCTGATGGATGAGGTTAGGAGCATACATATAGCCGAAATTCATCAATGTTTCTTCTACTGAGAGTGTCGTTGTAAGAGAGAGCGATAGTGAGAGTGTCAAGAGTTACCCATTGGAGGGAGAAAGGAACCTGTAGGACCCAACCTTCCATAAGGTGTGTAAAAATAAACTGTGTACAAATGAGGCGGGCATGCCCCATGCTCGTGTCATGTAACTCAAAAAAGAATGGTGTTGTATAGTAACTGAAATGGTGTGTTGATGTAGACAACTGTAGTGCCCTCAGGGGAAATCGTGATAAAGGCATAGGACAGTTCTGTGGAGGAACATACTTTGAACAGTAGGCAGTGACACCTATAAGAAGTATCACAGATTCTGTAGGCATTGATAGCCTAGCCAAGTTCAAAGGTCTACGGAAAATATAAGAAATAACTGCAATAGTCGCAAAGTAAGACCCACCGTAACATGATAAAGTGTTGAAGTCGAATGTTACAGGGGTCAACAACAACAGGGAGTAATTGTGGCTCTCCCTATGCCGTCCGAGACCTCTCATTGGAAAGGTAATGAGAGTTAAGATACTGTCGCCCTGCTGGAAACTATGTTGATGTCGACATAAGGGGGACGCGACTCCAAGAAGCAAAGGGCTTCGTGAAATCTACTAGGTGAGGTTAGGAACTGGAGGAGGTACATGGATGAAGTCAAGATGTATGAAGACTCAAGAATTCCCTTGGTTGGGGGTATATGCGAAGTACAAGTGGGCACAACCGTTCAACTAGGTTGAGTGTCAAGGGGACAACAAGATGTGGGATAAGTTGTGCCAGAGGCGGGACAAAGTGGACAAACTCAGAGAGCAGAGGTAAGTGGCCTGTGGGATACTCGGAGTATATGGATGATGTCAATATGAGTAGATGGAGTGCCCCAACCAAGGGCGACATGAGTTGCATTTACCAAAAAAGGGAAGAAGGTCGCCAAAGGTGACGACAAAAAGATATGTAAATGCTGGAAACAAAGGCTTTTTACAATTTACAAAATGAATAAAGAATAATTTGTGATGAGTGTACAAATAGAGAAAGGGGTTCCCCAGTGCAATATGGTTGGGCCGGTTAGGGCGCAATATGCTTGGAGAACTGGTGGAGATTGGGGGCCCCATGGGTGAGTTCCTGTATGAGGTAGATGAAATGGAGGGAAATTTGTGGATGGGCAAACTGATTGTGGATGACATGGAGGGTTAATGATACTGCGAAGATGCAGTCAAAAGAAAACCTTGAAGAGATAACCTGGGATTTCATTGGGAAAGCTAGCAAAATGAGGAGAAGGAGTATGTGGCTGATTCACGACATGATGTAAGACTATCAAGATTCCCATCCCTAAAGGGTTGAAAAACAACATGAGTGTCAAAGTGCCAAAGGGTGCTATGAATGGGACAACTCATGTGGGGGAGAGTGCTACTGGGTAACAGTACCTAAAATGTAATGGAGGTGTTGGTACTGTAGAGCCAGAGATGGGGATCCTAAAGGAAAATCGCAGAGGGTGTGACTGGAGATGCAATTGAGATTCAGAGGGAATGATTACATGCCAGTGTTGATTATATACTTGAAGGGGTGGCGTTGATGTATGATGACTAAGTACCTGCACACATTAAAACCAAATACCCAACGTGAACAATATCTGAAGAGAATCGAACATACAAGCATTTATTTGATAATTTTGAACATGAGCATGCGTACCTAGACGGGGTATGAAAAAATGGCACCCTGGTGTCTAAGGATAAAAAATGGCATGGGGACTGTCTTGATGTAGATGACGGGATGTTGATCCCGTGGCTAAAGATGGATCGAAAAACAGACACCCGGAGTTCCCGGAATGGTGTTTAGAAGTTTGGCGGAAAGGCCTATATATAGCTGTAGGGCTCACATTGCAACCTCATTTGTACTTGTTGTCATAGTGATTGGACGAGAGGTATTCAGAGGAGATTTGGAGATTCCGGGAGAACGAGGCAGCTGATTAAGGACCAACAAACTTTAGGTTAGCAGTCTTATCGTCCTGCATAGAAGTAGGTTTTCAATTTGTGGGCAGGGCCTGTACGGAGGGTCGTAAAAGGGTTTTTATGGGTGTGGGCCCCTAGTGCGCGGGCGATCCAGAAATATGCACGCATGGGTGCACGCCTGTTATTTAGATTTCCGCGCATGGGTGCGCCCGTAGGGGGGACAATGGCGTGCCTGTTTGCTACACAACGACGCATGGGTGTGCGATTATGTAGTGAACATGCACGCCTATGGGATGGACAGGCGCGCATGCATGCACGCCTGTGGGGTGAACAGGTGCGCATGTGGGTTAAACATCTGCACCTTGGGGGCAATGATGATGGGTGCAAAACTTATCTTTTTTGGAGATTTTAATGTGTTTTTATGGTCAAGATGGCTGACCTAGGACTATATTATGTGGTTGCAGGCGATCATTTGCACGATGCCGGTCCATTTGCGAGAGTGGGACTAGTCACAGCTAAGGGATGTCATGGCTATTAAGGAGCCAGGGGTTCGTGCCAGTTTGGCAGCCTGTGGGCTGCTGAAGTTCTTCAAGTGCCCGTTGATACGGTCGTAGGAGTATCTTCTACAGTTTCTGATCCAGATGTGTAGTCTGGATCTGCATTGCTTTATGGTACATGGAGAGCAGATCGCCTTCACTGCGGTGGAGGATGTATACTTTCTGACTGGGCTCCATTTTCGGGGAACACCCCTATTGGCAGAGCCTGTGTTACCTGTGGACGTGCCGTTAGCTACCTTAGGCCGGAGGTATTGTTCGAGGGAGAACTACATGTCAGGATCCATAGTGAGTATCGGGGTGATGGATGCTTTAGCTCATCGCTGTGTAGCAGTGATGATTGTGAGGGTAGATGGGTCCCTCGCGTCTCAGCGGATCAGTGGTGGTTAGCTGAGGGTTATGGGGAGGGTACTGGCTGAAGAGAATTTTGCTTGGGGTTTGATGCTGGATGCCAAGATGGTAGGGCAGCAGGATATATGTCAGACTGTGGACTTAGGGGACTTTGCCTTTGGGTCCATCTTGGTGGCTTGGTTTTTGGAGAGGGTGCCGATGTTGCACCCTAGAGTTTTATTGGGCGCACCTGGTGCACAAGAGTCGTGACTGAGGCAGTGGTCAACGATTTTGATTCACCACGGTGGTGGTGAGGGCGGCCATTTTTTCACGGCTAAGGCAACATAGGTGTGGCGACAGATGCCGTAGATCATACTGCAGTATCCATACTATGGTGTTGACTTCCGGGGTGATCCAGATATGGTGTTACCTCCGGGGGAGGTGTTTGACCACCGAGGTATGTTTGTGATTTTGATATGTTGATTTTGAGATATCATGACATGTGTATTTTGTATAGATGCTGATACTATTGTTTGGTTGTTTGTATGTGTAGATGTGGGACCTCGCGGGCATGAGGTTGAGCTGATGAGAGCGCCGGCTCATCAGGAGCTGAGGAGACTGCCACGGGGAGGGCCACAAGCAGGAGAGAGACCCGGCATGAGGACGTTGAGGCGAGACCAGCCGATGATGAAAGAGCAACTAGGAGACATCGTTTTGATGACCCCAGTGCCGGACCATCGCATGCTCCTTCGACAGAGGCCGGGAGAGATTTTGAGGATATTCGTCGTCGCTTGGAGGCGGTGCTACAGGGCGTGCTTGAGGGCATGTGATCACGCATCGAGGATGAGGGAATCTTGGAGCAGTGTGTGGGATTTCTGCTGACGTGGCAGACCGTGGTGCGACGAGCAGCCGTAGTAGGTGCTGTGATGACCGGACGATTACTTCCCGGTCCAGAGGGACCAGTAGTGGGTGGGGCACCACCGCCCGAGGGAGGGGCAGGAGGTGGTGCGCTAAAGGCACCTTGAGTGTTGCTCTATGTATTTTTGTATTTTGTATATAGGCTGGTGAATCCATTTTGGTGTTGTGAGACCAGTTTTGTACCAAGGTGCTTCACTGGCCTGCGGATTTTTGTATACGATGTATTTGTATGTAAACATTTTGATGGCACTGTTGACCGATTTATATATATATATA